>JAVQJD010001143.1:0-25075 GCA_036023655.1 Nannoperca australis
CCCCCCCCCCCCCCGCCTTTATTCACCCTTACACACACACACACACACACACACACATACGCGCTTCTTATGGAAGAACAGCTGCACACACTCACACTCACATGTTGTCTCCCCTACAGCATCTTACAAAGCAGCTCACATAGTTTTGCGTGCAGAGGCAGAGCTCAGCGCAGAGAATTTATCTCATTTTATGAAATTTGTCACATACACATTTCTGACATAGCTGAAGAGGATGAGACAGCCACAGGATTGTGATGCATTTGCACCCTTATTCTCTCTCTCTCTGTGCTTCCCTGCTCTCGCAAAGACAGCTCGGACTTATGTGTCCCTTATTCTAAATTCCACTTTTCATCAAGACTGCTGTTTTCTGCTTGAGCTAAGTTACACTGTGTGTGTGTGTGTGTGTGTGTGTGTGTGTGTGTGTGTGTGAGCCAGTGCATTAGCTCTTTGAGCCCCAGCTGAGGTTCAGTGAATCTTACAGCTCTTGTGCAGAGCTCAGGGATGTAGGGAGGTTTTGTAGCACACAGTGGGTGACTACAAGAGAAAAAGTGGAGGGTTTTTTTTGAAGGGAAAGATGAAGAAGAGCAAGACCTTTGTTTCTATCAAGTACTTTCTCAGTGAGGCCGTCAGTGCCTGTTTGTGCCATCCAGCTGATGGTCTATTCTCAGTTATGCCGTGTAGACAGCGCTATCACAGCATGAGAGCTCATCCTCTGATGCTGCGATAACACTGTTCTTACTTGTTGACAGTCATGATTGTGAGCAGTGGTTGTGGTGTTTTTATTGTACTTTTAAGGCCTTGTAATGCAACCACTATTATATGTTTTTATACTTCTTTTTCACATCACACTTTATTTTTTTGAAACATGAAAAAAACATAAATCTAAACTTGTGCATGTGTTTAATATGCTCTTGCTCTTTTTTCTCTCTTTTTCTATTTGTTTATCAGAATTCTCACATCTCACAGGCCTTTCAGTTTTTTGTGCCAATCGGAGCCGGGGCGGGACTTCACCTGCCATCCTCCATGTTCATTAGCCAGACGAGCGACAAGAGAGCCTCTCCTGACCTCTCAGCGGATGAACAACTGGCCTGCCGCTGGAAGAAGGTAAGACAAAGAAAGCGAAGGAAACCCATTTTATGATCGTGCTGCAGTCAAACTCTGTCAGATCCAAAGAGCTTTATCATCACCCCAATTGATTTGAAATGCTGAATATTTTCCCTCCTCCAGTGCCATCTGCTCTTTGACTCCCTGCAAGACCTGGTGGATCATGTCAACGACTTCCATGTCAAACCTGAAAAGGATTCTGGGTACTGCTGCCACTGGGAGGGCTGTGCTCGCAAAGGGAGGGGTTTCAATGCCAGGTGAGAAAATCATCCACCTGGGAGATTCCTTTAAGTGTAAATATAAGAAGAAGCTGCTAGAATTAACTTATTGTTGTGTGGCTGCAGGTACAAGATGCTCATTCACATCCGCACTCACACTAACGAGAAGCCCCACCGCTGTCCCACCTGCAACAAGAGCTTCTCACGCCTGGAGAACCTCAAGATACACAACCGGTCACACACAGGTCGGTGGTGGAGCTGCATCCCATGATTTACAAAACATAACATAACACATGTGTTTGCTATAAATGTCATGTCAAAGTTATATCAATACATTTGTTAATTTGTAAAAGTACAATTGTAAGCGAATGAATTCTCAGCATCTGGATCATTTCTCCTCACTGCAGGTGAAAAGCCCTACATTTGTCCTTACGAGGGTTGCAACAAGCGTTACTCCAACTCCAGCGACCGCTTCAAGCACACGCGCACACACTATGTGGACAAGCCCTACTACTGCAAGATGGTGGGCTGCCTGAAGCGCTACACCGACCCCAGCTCCCTCCGCAAGCACATCAAGGCCCACGGCCACTTTGTGGCTCAGGAGCAGGGCTCCCCCGGCGGCGTGGGCTCCCTGCTGAGGGGGAGTCAGAGTGGAGTGCTTGCCAGTGAAGTGGGAAAGGATTCAGAGCTGTCCTATGTGAGCGCAGCCCACATTATCATCCCAGGGGCAGCGGCTGCTCTCCTGGGAAGCCATGCTCTGCAGGGTCTTGGTGGTGCCCTGCCGCTGTCTCCCCTCAGTCCTCGGCCCCTGGACCTCAGCACACTGGGTTGCCCCAACTCACCTTCAGGCGGCCTGGGAGGCACACCCATCCTGTCATTCAACGGCTCCCCGCTTGGCCTCGCCAAGTCCCCTCTGCTCTCCCCAGCGTTCCACTCCTCTGCCCTGGGCCTGCCACTGGTGCCCATGCTGGGGGCCTCGTCTGAGCGCAGGGCCCAGAGCCAGCAGGCCAAGAAGGGCCGGGAGGAGGCCAGGAATGAGGTGACTGGGGGGGTCCTGAACCTCTCCACAGCGGCTCATGATCCCCTGTCCTGGGTGGTCATCCCCCCAGGCACCGTGGTGCTCAAGCCAGCTGTGGTCAACTGATACACACACACACACACACACATACACACACACACACATTCCAGAAGAGCTCAGGGGGTCAGGATGGGAGGGGGAACGCCATAGTGAGGGAAGGTGATTGGGATTGGCTCGCACAATCAAATCCGGGCAATGCATTTCAGGTGAGAAAAACAACTATAGAGAAACTCATCAAACCCTCAATCAGATAACACTACACCTCACATGAATTCAGTATACAACGCAAGCCTCTTTTATCGATGGGAAACTAAACTTGAGGCCCAAGAACTCCATTCAGGACCGTGTACGGCTCTGTGTTTCTATCACAAGGCCTGACAATGGGCTCCTCTTCGCCCTCTTATTTTCTACTTTATTCATTCCTGTTTGCTGGTTCTGTGTACAGGGACCATAAACGTGACAGTCTTAGTGCTCTGTGTTCTTAAAAAAAACGTCCTGATTAATTGATACGTATTTATATGACTACACTTCATCGACGGTGTGCCTCCAGCTTAGTAGTGAGATAGATACACCATGAAACTGAATGACGCACTCACAGTTAGGCAAACGTGCACGTAATAGGAAGATTCTCCACAGTTGATTTTAAAGTTGTGACCTATTTTTCACAGGCTGCTGTGATTAATATGATTCAGACAGGCTTGCCACACCAAAGCAAGTGAACTCAAACTGTCTCGGATTTGTCCAGGAAAAGGCTGGATGAGACAGTTCAATTAAACACAGCACTTAATAGTGTCTACTGGTTATAGTGTTGAAACCTCAAAAACTGCTGCTAACCTCTCAGCTCGCCCAGTGCAACATAAACTGGGAGCGAGCACTTTTGACAATCTGTCCCCAGTTTGGGGAGGGTGACCAACAAGAATGTGTGCAGACCAGGGGCTTTTAGGGCGCAGAGCATACTGTTGACTTGACACAGACGAATGGCAGTGACCAATCATCACAAATTTAAGGCACTGGCGTGTCTAGCTCCCTCCTCTGGTAGGACACGATACACATCAACCCAGCTTGCCATTTACAGAACTCGCACTGTTTCGTTTACCGGATTGTCCGGCTGCTTTTCCCGTAATTGAATCAACGCGGCCAGTTTGTGTATGAAAGGGCCACTGTGGTGATAAACACTGGTGTCTTGTATTTTAAAAAGTGACCCGACCCAAAACCAGCTGTGAAAAACAGGCGGCCGTCCAGTCGAAGCCCAACTTAGCCTTGTCGGTTGACGTTTTGTCCCAAGTTCAACAAGTCCCATGCCGTGCCAAACATACCTGGAGAGGGGAAATAGGGATGCAGGTATTGTGCCACGAGCGAGGGGGTGGTGGTGATGCACTCAATGCCACGTACAGCTGGACTGACTAGGAAGCCACACTTTTGCAAACTGCCTCATTTTACTCTGTCCAAAGGGGCAAAAAAAAGACTAATTTGACTTCTGGGAAAGCTTTTCTCACGGTTCCATTATAAGCAGTCAACATGCACTTACCACACACTATATTCCTTACATGTTCTATAAATGTTTCTGCCAATTCATGGTTCTTTAAAAACTAGTTTGCTCTTATTCCGTTTCTTTCTGTAAGGGTCATCTTTGCTGTGGGGTCCCTCCAGGCTTGTGTTGCTCAATGCTAATGTATGTATGATGTCGACTGCCGTCTATATAGAAGAGATTTAGGTCATTACAACACAAGGAACATTCCCTCAAGAGACTATCACTCACTACCCTCCTCTCTCGTTTCCCTCTTCCATCTCTCCTCTCCCCGTGTGCTTATGTTGGTGGTCTTATTTTCCCATCGCCCAGTCTTAAAAATAATCAGTTTTTGCTGTTTTATATTGTTGTCTTTTTCTTTTCTTTTTTTTTTGCTGTTGCTCAGACGAGACATTTTTTGTGATGTTGAAGTTGCTTCTTGTGTTCTGCGACAGCTGCTCTGCGCTCAGCTTTCTGCTGCTGATGACGAGTCTTTTTAGGGGTTGAGGAGAGGATGAGAGAAGTTTAGGGGGTCCTCTAGGGCAGTGGTTCCCAATTTGGTCACAAGATGATTACATTGATTTTTTTTTTTCTTCACACAAAATTATGTTCATCCCCTGACTTTTCATAGTGCCACTATGAGGTTGACGTTTGTCGTTAAAATGAAATGTCTCCACAATAACTATTGGATGGATTTCAATAACATTTTGTACATACACTCTTGTTCCCCTCAGGATTAATTGTAATAACTTAAGTGATCCCTTAACTTTCATCTAGCGCCATCATCAGGACAAGTTTTTATTTGTCCCACACTTTTGTTTACCACCACATGCCTGCAAAACTAATGACATTCCCATCAGCCTCAGCTGTACTTTGTGTTAAGTGTTGATTAGCAAATGTTAGCATTCTAATACGCTAAACTAAGATGTCAAACCAGGTGAATATTACCTGCCAAACAGCAGCATGTTACGTAGTCACTGTGAGCATGTTAGCGTCCGGATGTTAGCATCCAGCTGCTAGCATGGCTGTAGACGCTGTAACTCTTAATACTGAATATAGTTTCCTGCTCAGGGCTGCAAAACCCTTAAAATGAATCAGTGTGTCACAACACATTGTCCACAAAATGGCCATTAACTGTGATTAGGAGTTATAAGTACAGATGATATTGCTTCATTTTAAGGGGTCACAAGTCAAAAAGGTTGGAGACCACTGCTCTAGGGAGGAAAGGGTTTATGGGGGTATACAGTGGACCAAATGACATCACATTCCTCTATGACAATCACATTGGTGTACTGAAGATCATTTAGAGAGGATGTGGGCATAAAATACATATCTGTATTAATTATCTTTGGGCCATATTAAGATGAGCAAACTCTGCTTCCTGTGTTCTCACTTTTAATTTCCACGGTTAAATAAGAGAGAAACACAGAGAAATGACATCCGACTGTGAAATGGCGAGCAGCACTGGGAAAAGCGTGAGAGCACAGAGGGAAAAGGATTGGCTGAATGAATAAATGAATGGACAGGGGATAGGGCGAGAGGAGGGGAGAGGCTGTGTGCCAGCAGAGGATAGCAGCGCTGTGCGGCCGCCCTCCATCTGGCCACCTACCCAGCAAACGGCCCTCTCAGCTCTGACTGAAGTCGCTGGCTGTGCTGTGCCCAGTGTGGCAGCCACTCACAGGCATACCAGCCTGCAGGAAACTAGGCCACTGAACTCTGTCTGCCCTCTGAGTTTTTTCTAGATTAAACCCAACAGGCTCAACTCCTCCCCCCCCCTTTTTTTTATATACCAGAGATGGGGAAAACTAACAAGCAAATATAACCCTTCCTGTCTGAGGACCGGCTCTGTGTCGGGCTGCCCACAGGTCTGCAAGGATTCACAACAGAGATGAACTGCATACTTGTATTTCTGCCTCAGTAATTCTTAATCATTAACTCAGACCCCCGTCTCTGGGTTCAGGCTGGGTATTGAAGAGAATCTCTCCCTGTGAGTGGACAATCCTGGCATGTGATGTCATCAGAAACAGGTGTCAAGTAGGCTAGACATGGTTTCCGTGGCAACAGTGAAACCCACAGATGCGGCGGCTCTCCTCCTCCTCCCCGCCTGTCTCTCCTCTGCAGGTCGAAGCTAGGGACAGAGACTCAGCACGGCGGCAGAAAGCTGAGCAATATGACACGGATCCTCCGAGGGTCCACAACCTTTCAATAATAAATAAGCTGTATGATCCATTAACCCTTTGAGCTCAGTCTGTAATAAACTGCACTTTTGTTCCCCTCATAGCGTGTGTAGATACGGTGATGCTGCCACATCCTCTCTCAGTGTAGAGCGTTATTCATCTGTTGTTTTGGGAACCAAGAATAATTGTAAAAATCATCCTGTTGCTAAAATGTCTGAATTTAAAGTCTTTCTTTTTTTTTTTTTTACATTATAAAAGCGGTACTTGCTCCTGGAGATTTTAAAGTAACCCTCACTTAATGCTATGAAAAGTGGAACTGAAATCCAGGGCACAAAAGTTATGTTAGCTAGCTAGGTCGGTGTTATTGTAAAGGGGTGCCATTGACTAAAGTGCCACAGTGTTGCACAAAGGGTTAATGATAAGACTAAGGCCACGCAAGGCCTGTTCCAAGTTATGTTGTTTGCACATTTGTGAGATATGTCAGTATTTTAATTTTTCCAAGTGCCTTTTTATTATAGGTAAAATATAGAAGCTATACACAATGAAAAAAAAAAAATTATATGAAAATATATTTTTTCCTGCTGTCATGTTCTGTGGTTGAACATGCAGAATTTTAGAGTTGTAAAAGTCTCCAATTGGTACAACATAGCGGTGTTCTCCTGTTTTAGAGGAATTTTATTACGATATTGATAATTATGTCAATGAAACGGAAAAAATGTTTAATAAAGTTGTATTTGATACAACTTGTGCATTCATTTCTGTTCCAAATATACAATACAATTCAATGTATTATGTGAATTGTACGTGTACGTCGAGAAATCAAAGTAAATTGTGATTCTGCCCCTTTAGACCAACATGTGCACATTGATGCCATCACACTTCACCTGAATAAAAACAAATTATTACCTTGATTAATAATCAACAAGGTGCAGTTTCTCTCACTGTATTCAGTGTTTCAGCTTTTCAAATCCACAGTAGCTGAAAAATGACAAATAAAAACATTTGTGTGGCTTTAGAACATTTCAAACCATATATAACATTTGACATGACCATCTATAAAAAAAAAAAAAAAAGACACTTGTTTGTGCTACCCTGTCATTGACCCCGCCCCCCCCAAAACATACCACACGGTCGAGGCTAAAGAAAAAGAGATGGCTTTTATTGGGTTATAATTTACAGAGGAGAGGGAGAGGAAAGACAGTTGACACTTCATGTTTCCGTTTTCTGCTGCTTTTCTGTCTGAATACTTAGTTCCTCGTCTAGACGCTCTTTAGCCCGCACCACCTGGACACAAACAATAAATCATGAGGACTCAGTAGAAAGGGAAGACGCTTTTAAAACAACCAAATCACACTATGGTTCACACAGAGCTGAGAAGAACGGGCGAGAGATAAAATCATTTCAAACACGACCTGGTTCAAAGAGTGGATTCTTCCCACACACACACACACACAGTCACACACACTTGTTTGTTTGGATGTTATGAGCAGAACAAGTCAACAAAGTGAGTTAGGGCACTGCTCAGGATCATTTTTCCACTGCACAAGTGCTGATGGTATCCTGTGCCACAAAATCCATCCAGTTCCTGAGGGTGTAAACAGTTACACAGGCAAACTAACACTGTGGGACTGCCGGCTTGTTCAAACTGCAAAAACCTTTGATTATACTGTCACTGCCACAAAACACTAAAGCCACGATGGCTTCGTCTTCTTAAGAGACTCGACAGCATCAGAGTGAGTAGCGTAGAAATAGTTTACAAAACTGTCACTCACATTGTGCCAACATTCAACTTCATATCATGGTTCGGTCACCTGGACTGCAGGTTTAGACGGAGGGTTTCCAGATGGCATGTTTGTTTTTTATGTTCTTGTGCTGTTTTTATATTTTTAATGAGCTAAACACCTTAAGTGGACGATAAAGTCATATTCTATTCTCTTCTAGGTGATAGTGACATGTTGCCTCAACCCATTTGAAAATCACTGTGAACAATATAAGTGAATACTGCTTAAATAACAACAACAACATGAAGTGTGTCGCATCCTAAAGATACTTAATACTTACTTTTGATTGTAGGTAAAATGAACCGCCCACCGACTTGTCATTGACTTTAAAAAGGTGCTCGTAGTTCTGGAAGAGATAAACACTTTAGTGTTATTGTTCAAGTAACATATTTTAATCGTCTGCATCACTACACCTCCCCCGAACAGCAAAGACACACATTGGCATGTTTACTGGTCATTATTACAGTAGAACGCAAAATAAAATTGTTGATGCTGTTGATGAATGGTCAATCAAACAAAATAAACCATATATTTTTTTAAAGAATTGTCCAAAAGAGGCGTGGACAAATCATTTTAAAGCAATCATCAAGATGCTGCTGCATCCCTGTCTGAATCTGTCTGCCCTACATTTGGGACTAATGACTTCCACAGTTTGTGGAGTTTGGGTAATAATATAAAAAAAACAACAATGTGTAATCTCCACTCATGCAGAGAGAGCAACACATTATGCATCATTTGCTGTAGCAAATGTACGCTACGGTGAACGGAAAAGCAGCCCAGTTCAGACAATTTGTTAGTTAAAAAAGAAAGAAAGAAAATAAAAACTCAGTTTGAACCTTCTGAATCTCCTCGGGGGTGAGTGTGGAGACGTTGAGGATTTGCTGCGCCTCTTGCAGGCTCATCCCAGTGATGCTAGAGGCTGCGGCAGACTGCTGACCCGAACGACCCCTGGCCTGCGCTGCTGCTTGACTGGCTGTGAGAGAACACAAACACATACATACATACTTCTTTTCATCTGAAAAGAATGTGAAAGAGCTGCAGCTGGAGCGGAGTGAAGCTTCATTTATCAGATTTCAGCAAAGTCATGGATTATTTAATCTTATTGTTACAAGTCTACAAATATCTGTTGTCCAAATGAACAATTCTGAGCAGGATATAATATTATTATGGGTATATTAAGAATTTGTTCTGTGGAATACATAAACAGTTCATTACTTTTTATCAGCTGATTGATTTTGCATACATTTACCATATCACGTGTTTGATATAGGACAATATCTATGTTAATAGTGTGATCAAGATTTCAGTCATATCACCCAGCTCTTGCAGCAATTAATTATTTTTTATTATCGACTAACCTGTTGATCATGTTTTGATCACTGAAGAATGTCAGAAAGAAATACAGTTCTCGTGACGTTGCACGTTTAAAATGATGAACTACAATGGACACGTCGTGGCTCATACCTGCATATTCCTGCTTCAAAGCGCGGCCAAACGCGCGGCCCACCACCTGCGCCCCCATCACTATGATCTGTGCGAGATACTTTGCCTGCGGAGGAAAAGAAAAACAACACGAATCCCGAAAAGGCAAATCAATTTCGCAGTGGCAGTCATGGTAAAGAAAGTGCCGTTCTTCCTCATGTTGGTAACTGACATTACAGCTGATGTCAGACTGAAGCAACGAGTGACTGCAAGGAGGGGCGGGTGTGAAAAGCACCTGTGTGACATCCTTAAACACTGCGACAGCGTTAACGTACGCAACTCCGTCCGGTTTGGACGTGAATTAATTCGCATTTTGGGGCCTTAGTTTCTCCTTAAATCAAATGAACAATGTCCCGGTGAAGGGGGAGCAGCTATCTTGTGTAACGGTGTTGGGAAAAGCTCCTCAACGTCTCATAGTCAGGCTAATGCTACCTAGCATTACGCCCCTCTGACTGACTAACGTCATGAGATGTATCATAAAGCGTATACTCACCATTGTGTGATGTTATACAGGCACCTCGGACAGTGTGCGACTTCTTGTTTTCACACATGTACGCCAATGAAGGTTATTTAAGGGTCAAAGTTCACGGAAGCACCGACAGCACGAACTTTTAAGACAAAACCAGGTTGACGGCGATATTTCTCATACTGACACCTACTGGCAGGGAAGTCGAACTGCAGCTTCTTTTTCAGGGCTCGACTTGTTTAAATACAAGATTTAAAATAGTTACGAAACTGCTACTAAGACGAGGGAAAATAATAATACATTCATTTAATTTAAAAGAAGTAGTAGGATAAGAAAATATATGATGGCAACAATTCTGCAATAAATAATGCTTTGATTGCTGGAATAGGCTCCAATGATGGATGGAAGTTTAAATATCTGTATCACCAAAACTATATTTCCAAGACAATCTGCCTTGACGCTCGATGACACTTTATTTTATTATGCATTATTAGTTTATTCATGTATTTCCATCTGTTTTCCCTCACCAGATGTTAAAAAGGCACCCTAAAACTATAATATAACAACGTATTTCATAAAATAGCATGCAAGTTAAGGACACACTCAATTTGTCCATATATATATTTTTTTTTTTTTTTGTTGCAAAATGTAAATTTATTAATTTATTATGCATATTTCATTTATTTTATGCACTTCGTTCTTCACCAAAGAGACCTTAAGCTCAGGAAAATCACATTTTGTTATGAGCCATTCTCGTATATTTATTCACTGTGATTGTCATGTTGACCTAATCACAAAAGGACAAGTAGTAATGGGTTCAAAAGGTGTTTATTGCAAGACAATATTGGGGGGGAAAATCCACAAACCATGACTCAAGTAAGACATAAAAGGCAACGACAATGTTTTACTCACTGTATAAAAAGGAAGATATTTTGTTGACACCACGGAAGGCAAGTTAATCCAATCCCAACATTACAAAGTATGGCGTTCGAGAATCACAAGCACTTACAGTATACATCACACAAACACTTAACGACACCTGCAGGTCACTGTGCAACATGATGTGCACGACCATGCATGGCTGAACGGATGGTTCATTTCAGTCCATCAGAGGTTGTAAACAAACTCGGTGGGTTCAAGCCTGGGTTATTAAGGATATTGCTGAAGCCCTGACTGGCAATTACACAATGGCTGTTATGGTTGCATTGTAAGTTATTAATACTGTACTGTTATTGTCTAAAGAACACCATGATTACATACTGCTAGTAAACATTAGATAAGAAAGTTAGCTCTTTTAAGTGAGGAATATCCCCAAACAGTCTGAAAACCAACAAAGAGCATGATTAAAAGTTCAAGTGCCCAGCAAACGAGAAAAGAAAGAAAGGAAACAGTCATCTCAGAGTATACAAAGGCCCCTCTAAAAACTCCAAAACGGAGGTGGTTTGGCTCTCAATGCATAACAACATCTCAGTTGCACTGACCACAGACCCCTACTTATAAGACTATTATAATATGACCACTGGATGGCAAAACATTCAATCAAATCTAACTTGTACAAATACATCAACCCATCAACACATTATCATGTTAAAATGGCATTTTATTCTATCGTTGCCTAAGAAAGAAATGTTGTCATTAAAAATTCCAGTTCATGGCAAAACATGAACACTGGTGACCCTGTTGTATCGTCAGTGAGGATTCTTTCGATAAAGGCTTGAACATGTTAAAGTAATCGTGTGTGTGTGTGTGTGTTTTTAACTGACCAAACAGGAAGACACTTTAAAAAAAACATTTTTTTTTTTAAATCAGGTGCATGATGTTCACTTATTCAATGTGATCATTAAAAAAATGTTTTTTGCAACATTAAATCTTTCAAAGACACATTGTGAATGAGCGTGCTCATATGACTGGCCAGTAGAAAAAGGAAGCATTTACCTCCACATTTACCATTTTGGTACACAACCTGGCATCTTGAGATCCTAAATTACAGACTGGGTGACTGAGGAGTTTGTTATTATTATTATTTTTTAGATCAGAGTGTATTATCATGCTTAAACCATGGCCACATACCAAAGATAAAAAGAGAAGCTGTGCTAAAATACGAATCTATTTTTTAAGAAAGTTAAGAGCTATTGGTAATGTCGCATAATGCATTAGTATTATTGCTATGATTGCTTTCTGTTTAAATAACCTTGCACTGACTTGAACCAGTGGTATACCAGAAAATTCTTTGACGTGTCCTGAAATATGATTTGTTTTTTTTAAATGGTGAGATTGTTTCCCGAACTATTACAAACAGTGTAACATCATTTTGCAGTCTACATAAACAAAACAAAGCAATTACTATTTAAGATTGATCCCAGAATGATTTCTGAAAATATACATTTTTTTCATATCAAATTCCATGCAGTCTGATACAGCAAACACCAACTAGACAACATGACATTTGATTTTCCAAACCTTAACAGATGTGTGATACATACCGATATCAGAAGGTGTGCTGTTGTATGTTTTTTCTCCAAATCAATTATACTTTCACATTGTACAGTATTCTTTGTGTGTGTGCAGTAGGCTGAGATGTAAGCTGATGAAGCTCAGAGGTCGTGTGGGTGGCACCGTCGCACACACAAATGGCAACGCTACTTCTCTCCTCTCTGCTGTTGGCACCATGATTGAACCGAAGGCCAGATGAAGTCCCCCTCTAGTCGTCCTGGAGGACACAATAGCCACAGTCAGTTTAGATGGATTATACACATGTAATACATTTGCATTACCTTAATATCTATATATGTTAAGCTTTTTATTATGTTCAGGTACAAGAAAACATCAAGCTGGGCAATTATTAGCTATTTTCTTCTATCAGCTTTCAGTTTGTGATGATATGACGATAGTGTGTTGTTGAAAAGAATGGTTATAATTTAAAATTAGGTCTTAAAGTGTGCACATGTTCTTGCTGACGTGATGCATAAGAGTGGAAGATTTCTTTTATTATTTAGTTAATATGTCATTTTGCCAGCATTTCTCATATCATCCTATGTACTAATAAACAACAGGGACAACGATGGAAAGGAGTTCAAAACTTTATCGTACGTTTATCCTGACAAAGTTTGATATTTATGAGAACCACAAGATATTGCAGATTTTGGCTAATGTTGAGAGCAGAGACTCGTCTTCGCAGCTGTTTCCATCACATTCACTCACCCACTCGTCCTCGTCGACCCCCTCGAAGGACTCCTGTGGCAGCGGGTCGTCCATGTTCCCCAACTTAGCCACCATGGCACTGAGCAGCTAGGCCAGACATACAAATATTCAGCGTTAAAATGTTTCAGAAAAACACAGCTACTTTTATTTACTAGTACTAGTATTAATACTACATGTACTTGAGGATTTTGCATGATGGGTGACTGACATAGTAAGTGCAGGACAACCTGTGGAAGGACCACACAATGGTCCAGATGAGATGTACAGTGTTTCAGCTCATCCTCACCTCATCTTTCTTCTGTTCATCCGTCTTCTCCTCCAGGTAAACAGATGAGGGCAGGTATTTCCTGACTGGAGCCTCTTTGGGGGCCTCACTCACTGAAATAAGAAACACACACAGCATGAAAAACAGAAACACACCAGGACATATCCAATCCCGACATGCAGATTGTAGAGGTTCATCGAGATCGAGAGCTGTTTTTGACGAGGCGACCGCACCTGGCGTCATGTTTTTAGGCTTCAGGCTGATCTTTTTGTGTTGGCCGTTGGAGCCAGACAGCCAGGCAGTGGCAGTCAGCGCTGGTTCCCAACAGGCCGCTGTGTCTATGAACACATCATCCTGGAAAAACTCTTTCTGGAGACGCAGAGGCACACACATAGAGTTATAAATTCTATATGATTAGAAAAAACCTTCAGGAAGGAATGTCTGCAGTATTCCCACAAGGTGGTGTGGTTGGCTCACCTTGACCCGTGGCACTCTGAAGGCCACTGGCTCTATGCTCGTCTTGGTGAGCATTAGTCCTACAGCAATCTCCACATCACACACATTGCACTCTGTCTTGGGCAGAAAGGCCAAGCCCTGCAGAAAGGAAACAATCAGGAAGTGTTAAGCAAAATAAAAACAAAAAACCCCACATACAGCATCACAAGCAGGTTTTTGACGTGTGAATGAAAATATGAAAAAATGAATAGAAGTAAGAGGGAGTTCAGCTCAGTACCTTATGCGGCTCAGGAGAGTTAAAACTGCTGCACTCAATAAAGTACGGATCTTCAGGGAAAATCTCATAAATGTAAACTCTGGTATCACCCTGGAAAACAAATGAAACACAGTTTTTTCCCCCCCTCAATTTTGGTTCAAATGTAACTTTTACGCAGCGATACTTTTACGATACTTTTTACACTTTTGATTTTTTTATTTGCTTACTTTTCCAGTGAGGATGACAACATTGGTGTCAGGGTCGTAAAAAGGGATGAGCGTAGAGGGGGAGACGTTTAAAAGGGTGCTGGCTATGGCTCCAGAGGACAGGGAGTCAGCAGAGTACAAGTAGAGTCCTCTCTCACTGCGACTGCAGAAGAACCACAACAAAGAGTCTTCTCTTGACTGCTGCTCTGATAAAACTGAATTATGATGACTTTAAATTCAGATGGGGCCATGTCCTGGTTGGAATAGTCATGTGAACACTGACATCGCTCTTAAATATACATATGGATATTTTTTTTGTCTGCTCTATGACACTTTAACAAAAAAAAGTCTTTGCCACGTTCAGTACCTGTCAAATCCAGACACCAACAGGTACTTGCCCTCACACACCCAAACCACACGAGCTCCCCTGGGGCCCTCAGGACCTGGGCCCTCCTGAAAAAAGAAAACAGTAAGTGTGTGTGTGTTTTAAGTTAATGAAACAAAAAGATATAATAGATAGATATCCCCGTATTGTGTCCATTATTGTGTTTGGTGTTTGAGCCAGCCGTAACAACACCTGAAGACAAACCTCATCGTGTTATTTTATTTTATCCTCCCATATTCTCCAGTGTGTTGCACATACCTGCACAGGTGCAGTGGACTTGCGGGGGTCATAGATGCGAACTTTCCCATCTTTGCACACTGTGGCCAGGAGCTTGCCATCTGGGCTCCACGCCATGCCAAAGACCTAAATATAAGCCATAAAAAGAAACAAGAAAGAAGAAAAAGAAGAATCTTTATCTCTGATAACTTAGTCTTGTTTTCCAAAATTTGATCAAAGCGTGGATCTTGGTCGCCCACCTGGTCCTGGTGTCCGGTGAGGAGTTTGACCTGCTCTCCGGCCTCCAGGTTCCACAGTCTGACTGTGAGATCGTAGGATGAAGACACCAGCAGTCCGCTGGCCAGAGGGTGGAACTTGATGGAGTAAATCTTCTCCGTGTGGCCTACGAGGGGTCACAGCAGCTGTCA
Organism: Nannoperca australis; assembly: GCA_036023655.1. Taxonomy (NCBI): domain Eukaryota; kingdom Metazoa; phylum Chordata; class Actinopteri; order Centrarchiformes; family Percichthyidae; genus Nannoperca; species Nannoperca australis. Next base: position 15,227 of record JAVQJD010001143.1, read on the forward strand.
GTCAACCTGACTTGACTATCATTACCTTCTTCCTTCTTATACAGGAAACAATTCACATGGATGCACTGGAATCAACCAACCATATCACTCTGTGGTGTCAGTTGTTATGCTGTAGACATTTTAAGTGAAGTCCTGCAGCATTTTGTGCTGCACTAACCGTTGTCAGGCTTGTCAATCAATAAATCTGAAAACTAAACTGAGGTTATTTCAGTAAGTGGGGTCTGTCCTACCTTGCAAGATGAGCTCAGGCTCAGTCAGGGTCTCTTTCAGCCCTCCCTCTGGTATCTGCCACACCCGGATCTTTGCATCATCACCAGCTAAAACCGAAAGAGAGACGGACGTCAGATCACACTCAGTTCGACACACAGCTGCAAATGCTCACATCGCTACACAGTGTGTGCATTCACTTACCCACAGCAAGCCTGTGTGTGTCAAAGGGGTCCCAGGAGATGTCGACCACATTTACAGAGTTCTGGATGGTAGGCAGGGCCGTGTCTGGCAGCCTGCCAGGCTGAGAGCGCTGAGGAGAGGGGAGGAATAAAATCAGTCACTCTCACACATACAGTAGTCACATTTTCCAAAGTGACTGAAGTACAAGGGAAAAAAGAGACACTCAACATTGAGACCAACCCCAGTTTTTCTAAGTCAACGTCAATCATGAGATAAACAGCTTTTAATTTAATTTCCAGCTGCTGCTGTACCTCAAAAATGGCTATCTGGCCCCCGGAGATGGCAAGGGGCACTGCCACACGATCGCGGTTGACACAGAAGCCATCAGACTCGCCTGGTGTAGTCAGGTTGAGGCCACGCAGGTTTGTGATGTGCGTGTCCCGGTGCATCACTGCACCCTGGATGTGACGGAACTTGGAGGTTGGCCCTGGATCAGAGATAATTGTAAATTGACAGTTGCTAAAGAAATATTACTATAAAACGACAGGAATAAGAGGTTCCTGTGTTCATACCCAGCAGGCTCTGGATGGCCTTGGTGCTCTGGCTGGGACTGGGACTGGGGAGGAAGCCTGAGGAGAGACCGGAGGTGGAGGAGGGAGAGCGGGACGGGGCAGCGCTGCTGCTGGGTGTGCTCAGAGGGCTACTGGAGGTGGAGCATCCACGTGCCGGATCCTGCAGCAGGGTAGCAGTAACAATTGGGTGGCAGTTAACTTGTCGCAATAAAGAAAATGTCAAGTGTCAAAATGTCAAAAGTCTAACACCAATTTGGGATTGAACTCCCCATGAGAATCCACTAGCGGCTTTTCTACAGATGTGTCTCTCACCTCCCTGCTCCCCCCGCTGGCCAGCTCCTTCTTTGCAGGCATCGGTTTTGCTGGCGGAGCCTTTGGTTTGGGCTGTTTGTCTGGGTGGAGGCTGACCTTCTCCACCTGAGGACAAACAGAGGTAAGTGTTTGAGGCGTCCGTACAGTGTGAAGAGCGGATGAACGTGTCGAGAGCGGAGATCCTTTACCTGCTTGTTCCCTCCTTGCCACCACTCCTCAGCAGACATGGCTGGAGTTGTGCCCACTGTATCTGGGTAAAGATCTTCATGAAACTCCTGGCCTGAATTCTGGAAGAACACACAAATACGCATGCATAAGGAAACACCGGTGCAAAGGATTTGTTATGAATCTGCTGTGCGTGTTGTAGTGCTGTGCATACACATGCCTTGCGAGGGACCTGATAGCTGATTGGCACAATGCAGCCGTCTGTCAGCTGAAGCACACGCATCACTTCGCAGGACATGATATCCAACGCCAGCTTGGGTACCATGGCGATTCCTCGTGTAGAGGTGTCCGTCAGACAGTGGCTCGCTGTGGAATAAAAACATTTTTTTTTTTTTTAAGCGAGGGATCAGATACCAGGAGGGAGAGCTGTAATAATCAGACAGATAACAGGTGACAGAGCTTTACCTTGCGAGAGGAAAGGCTCAGAGACAGACACCTCAAAGCAATCAACCACATTGTCTCCCTGTGCAAGAGAGAACATCATTCAATTGTATTATCAACATGGAGGAGAAATATGTATTGAAGTAATGACTGTTGACCTTAAAAGTACACAAATGTCAATGCATAAATCTCTCATTTGTGAAACAACTACACAAACTACACGTTCGGGCGTACGTATTTAATATATAACCCATTCCTCAAAGCTATCACTTGGCAGAGTGCACGATAGAGTGGCAATAATCTACATCTTACCACGCCGGCCAGTGTGAGCAGACCAGTGTCGTCATCAAACAGAGGGATCAGCATCCTGAAAGCAAAGAGACAAGAGAGGGAAACATTCAAATTATGCTCATAAACACACTGATGCAGTACACGTATTATTACAGAATCATTGAATCATGTCACAGGGTCTATGGGCTGAAGTCTTACAAAGACGCCACTAGATGGGGCAGTTTGCTCTATTTTAGGGCAAAAAGTGGTCAGAACGGACAAGCTGTGCTGCCATTTGTTCCACTGATGATTCGGGGCCGGGGGCGGGACTCAGTCCAACTCCGTTGAACATGTTAAGTTAAACCAATGCAAATTCAGACTCAGTCGCATTCACCGATTTACATTCTATCTTGCTTGTAACTTGCACCATAAAGGCTAAACAACATTATTATCAAAGAATAAAAATAAAAATAAAAAACCCATGAGGAGTTCAATAATGGACAAAAAAAACCCAGATTCAACGTGACCTCGAACTGCATTTAATGATTTTCATTATTGCTTAATCTCCTCACAAAGTTTTCAATTAATTGATGCATTTTAGTCAACAAAAGGACAGAAAATCGGACCTTAAAAACACCCATCATGGTTTCAAAGTTGATGTATTTTTGTTCGAGAAAAAGTTAAAAGAAAAACAGCAAATCGTTGACTGCAACGTGAGAATATGTAGCATTATTTGCTTAAAAAATTTACTTCAATAATTACTCCAGTTGCAAAATGGGTTTAGGCGCTGGCCTAAACAAGACCACAGTCACCTGCCTCCTCTCGTGATCTGAGGTAAGAAGATTGGGGGATGAGGAAACTAAATGAGCTTTTAACTCAATGGGGAAAGTACAACTGGCCGTAGTGAACACACCAAACAGGAAATCATGGCTTAGACGGAGGCATGCTTGAACAAACACAAGCAAGAATGACAAATCTCCCTCATTCTCTTGACTCTTACTCTACTTCACACTGTAATCTCCCTCTTCATCAATGGGAACAACAGCCGGCATGCTGTGTTGTTTTCCAGACAGGAACAGAGGCCAGGGAGCGGTGGCTCATCTAACCACTTCACATCACAGGCCACAGATAGTCTTATTAAAGTTGAGAGGCAGTTCCAGCGATTGGCTTATGATGATAACCTTGTGTAATAGTACTATACCAGAGGAACGCCACAGGTCTGCCTCCACATCAACTGAGAATGGCAGACTGGTGATGTAATGCTCCATGTATGACAATATAATGACAGATTTAGTCTGGGTATCTTAAGCAACTGTGCACGGTGACACGCAGTGGTTTGAGCTGTGTACATGTGCAGGAGCGGCAGAGGAGGAGAGTGCGACTGTATGTCACAGTGTATCCGAATGAATTTGAAACAGAGAAAAGTTTTCACACTTTGACACACAAACCTGCACGAGTTCAGGATGACTCTGTCACTCAAAACTGGCTGCCACGAGTCTGTGGTTGTAATAGCTCACATCATTTTGTTGCGTTCACAAATGTTTTCCAAACAGTGGTGACGAGAAGCTTGATATCGTTTCCATTCGAGTCTTGTGTTACATTTTTCTAAGTAATTTTGCTTTTGGCAGTTTTACAGACGGAGAAACAACTGAATGCCGGTCATGACTGCAAAGGCATAAAGTTCTTTGGTAAACTTGCCTGCCAAGTGGAACCTGTCTAGGAAAATGAAAGAAAATGTGGAAAGTGTGTGTGGAAATGTATTTTTTTTTTTTTTTTTTTTTGAAAGGTTCAAAAGAGTACATCTTAATAAACTTTATTGACCCCACAAAGGGAAACCGAAGTACAAAAAAAGATTGATAGATCAGAGAGGTATTGAAATGATTAATTATTATTTAGTGTTGGGACACAATTTTCTATAAATGTATTTCAATACTGTGACTGAATGTTTTTCTCCAACCAAGGTATTTAACCTACATTAACTAAAGGCCCCTCTATGTTTCCCCTACTCTACCTTCCAGGTCGTCAATGTTATTTCATCCTTATCATCTGTCTTTGGTGTGTCAACAAAATGGACCTGTCCCAGACCTGTACCTCCTCTCCTCTCTAATATCCCTCTATCCCAGGCCTACGAAGTCAGCAAGGGGCGGCCACGCTTCGTTAGGGCCGACTGTGTGTTCCCACGTCGGAGTCAGTCCATAGGGAGTCCCTAAACACCTCCATTCCCACACCCCCCCCTGCTGCCTGTGTTCCTCTCCCTCTCTCACTCATTCCTTTCCTATTCAAAAACACTACCACCTCCCACCCCGCAGCCTCTTTGTGCCTCCAGTTTCACCTATTGCTCCAAATTGCATTCACTTTCTTTGTGTCCTTATCTCTGGTTTTCTCACAGTAAACGTACGACAAGTCAAACAGCCGCATAATAGGAGTGGAGCTTTATCACCGATAATGGCCTCTGTTTACTGTCGCCTTCATGCTCCACCTCACCAACAGCTCATTTTCCCACACAGGATAAACACATACACGCATGCATGCGCATATTCACGCACATAGCTGTACAAGCACATATACCTACACATGCTAATAATAGATCTTAATGATGCATGTGCACATGCATTAATAGGAGCATGCAGGGTTAATTGTGGGAGCGACCGGGCTTGTCGAGCTCATCACATGGGCTGATTATGAATGAAAAAACTATTACAGGCCTCATTCATGTGCTCAGAGGAGAGGCTGTAAATAGAAGTGTGGGTGTACCGAATCCAGCGTTACACACTAATCCAGACATAAGCCTTTTCAGTGTTAGGTGTGCAACTAAAACAGGTTTAACAACACACACAGGCCAATTAGTCGGCAAATTATTATTATTATATAGTCTTTTTTGAGTGGTGGAATAAGACAAAGAAAGACATGTACAACATGAATAACAGCAAGGCAAAGTACTTGAAATATTTTAGTTCACTAAGCGGTAGACTAGCGCAGCTCAGGGCTATCTGCACCCGCTAACGTCTCAACACCTTTCCAGCTCCTCCAACACCCTGCGACGAGCCGCCTCATGCTCCAAAAATCCCACTGGCTTTAGCCTGTCAGTGTTACTGCGCTGCTCTCAGAGTTTGCACAAAACAGAGAGCGGAGAGAGACTCGCCTCGTCTGCCATCGCCTCACACAGCTCTTTCACACGGACCAAAACGCTCATCATAAAATGACCTTCTGCCCGTGACAGCAGCCTTCAGCACCAGCAGACATGATGGGTATATTACTCTACTGCTCTAACGTGCATCTGTGTGTGTGTGCGTGTGTGTGCGTGTGTATGAAAGAGTCAGCCCAGGTATATTAGGATTATGAGAACGTGTTGTCGTTTGATAATGTAAGAGATAGTGTAAGTCAGTGGAATAACTGACTAATGGAGGGCCAGATAAATGGATATGTGGATGACAGACACTTCTCTTCTAGAAATGGTGTGTGTGTGTGTGTGTGTGTGTGTGTGTGTGTGTGTGTGTGTGTTTGAAGTGGGGAGAGCATGTGATTGGGCATCTGCAGCTGCGGCTGTGGTGGAGTTCAGCTGAGCAAAAATGTCCAGTCATCGGAAAATAGAAGTAGGAGCTGCAATAAAATAATGGATGCACAGACACACAGAAAGTCCTTCTAGGAAAACATTCAGGTGCCGAGATAAATAGCATGTGCACACTTACAAGCGTCACATAATATGTAAAAGTATGAAAATTGCACAAACGCTGTGCGCTTGTGTGAGCCCACATAGGCATGTCCAGATGGACTGATAGCATCAGACACACACAGCAGTATATTATATACAGTATATAAGTGGAGCTAATGAAAGCAGCCTGCAGAGGTATAAGGTTATGGGGTTGAGTAAGAGCAGCTATGACCAGATCAGTATCAGTCAAAGGGACCTTTCTCTTTCGTCTGAGATCATAGCCTTTAGCTAGGCCAGCCTTACTGCTAAAAACACAAAATAAGCTCCAGTCGACAGGTAGGAGCGGGCCAGAAAGTAGAGAAGAAAGAGAGAGGAGACCTTTAGGGAATATAAAACCAAAACAAAGCAGCTGGTTGTCGACTTTTCAATTTATTTTATTTTAGAGTTTTTTTCTAGGCTTATGCAGGATCACTCTACTTCTCTTCTAAGATGGCCACAGACTATAAGACCTTCACAATCCTAACCAGCTATGACAATATCTATACACTTGACTTTTGCAGATTACTTTTGTAATTGTGTTGTCTGCAATTAACTGCTTTATCCTGTGTTTAATATAGCTATTTCTGTCTACTCTGCATATACGGCAAATAATGCATGTTAAGTCTTTCCTGGACGACAGATCCCCCTTTTTAAGTATTTTCATCGGAATCGCGGGTCTAATTATAGAGGATGACGTATGCAAATGTGGCTATTTTTCATTTCAACCTTTTCCTCTCCGTCATCCACTCCTCCCCTCTTCTTTATCAGTCCCCTGGGCATGTCATCCCAGTCAGTGGGAGTGTGGGACTGAGTGAGTGGTGCAGCAGTATCTCTGAGGGTGAGGGGTCTGCTGAACTGTGAACCCAAACGGTCCACTTTATCAGCCCTCCTGCCTCCAAAGACTGTGGGCCTGCAGCTTGTCCAGCTGTCCCGGCCGGCCTCTGCTGTCCCACTGGCCAGCGGTGACCCAGTGTTTTAGACAGAAACTAGAGCCGCCTTGGCTATAAAATAATGTTTGGATAATCACACTGGGTTATGAGGAGACTTGGGGTGGGTCACAGCAAGAACAGTGGATATGTTTTTGGGTACCCCTGCATGAGAATGCATGTTGTTTACCCCAATTATCCCGATAAAACAGTAGGTCAATACACTTTTCCCACACTATCTTTGAATCAAATTCAAAGATAGGGTATTTTAAGGTGAAATAGCCTTGCACCTAGGAATGTGAATAAGTTGTGGTGTTATATTTTTTCCCTGACTTTCTGACTCTATCTACCTCTTCTTGGCTATATAAAAGAGTTTTCATATTAACAAAAAAAAAAATAAAAAAAAATAATTATTATTTAACTGTGCTAGCAGCTATGTGAGGCTATACTACTAAATTCTAATGTCAACATGCTCACAATGACAATATTAACATGCTTTTGTTTAGCAGGTTAAATGTTGACCATGTTAACCATCTTAGTTTAGCATGATAGCGTGCTAACATTCGCTAATTAGCGCTAAACACAAAGTACAGCTGAGGCTCATGGGTATGGCATTAGCTTTGCAGGTATTTGGTCATAAACCAAAGTATTGGACAAATTTATACGCAAAGGTTCAAGGTTCAAAGTTGTATTGGTCACATGCAGTCATACATGTATAACAGCAGTGAAATAATTTTTCTGGGAGGATCCCTGACCTGCTGATGGCACTAGATTAATAGTTAAGATTGGTAAAATTCATCTTGGGGGGAACATGAATGTCTGTAGCAAATCTTATTACAAATTTAACAAAAAAACTAAAATGTCAACCTCATGATGCCACTAGAGGATCAAGGGATCCTCCAAAGTCATTCGGATTCATCCTCCAGCGACCATTAATGTCTGAACAAAATTTAATGTCAGTCCATCCAATAGTTGAGCTATTTCAATCTGGACCAATGTGGTGGATCCACTGCCATCCACAGCGCCACACCACTACCGTGGCTAAAAAAGAGAATGACCAATATAAGAGAATGAGGTCAAACTGTGAGTCAACGTTAAAACTTAAGGCCTTGCTTTACCTACCCCTACCCCTCACATGCACACATCATAGGCAGCTGATTAACAGCGTGGCAGATCTTTTGTAATATGAAGTTAATTAATAAAAATATGAGGTAGGATGAACATTTGTTTCTCCCATTTAAAAAGTATGACCATATGCTTTTTCTTTTGTCTTATTGGTTATTATAATCACTGTCTGATGATGACAGTTCATATGACCAGAAGATTATCTATTTATTCTTTTGATATCCCTGCCCTCTTCCTGTCTGTATTGTTTGCTGTGACAGAATACACTATTCTTTTTTACTGTTATTACTCTTATGTAAGGGAGTTAGACACAGCTAATGGTTTTATGCACACTTACGCTGCAGGCCCATGGGTGTTCACATTACCCCGACAATGGAAGGACTGGTGCGGAATAATCCACTGGTGATTAAATGGGATTCATAATGGAACAACACAGGATCTGTAAGACCGTGTCTAGGATAGTAAACCCTTGGTGGGTTTCAAGTGTTTCGCAAATATATGAAAAAAAAAGAAGAGAAATCCTTTCCATAGGAGATACTTGAGTGAATATTATATTAAACAAATGGCGTCAGAGCGCCAAAGCCTTCCTCACAGAAGCTAAACTAAAAGGTCACAGTGAGGGCAACTTCAAATCTCAACTCAAAATGGTTGATTGCTGCAGCGCAGTTACACTAGTCTTAAATTCTGATTAATTTGACTGTCCTCATTTAACACTGTCCCAGATGATTCTATTCACAGGACCGACGTTTCAGAACTGGTCCTACTGCATCTGATATGAATATGTCTCTCTCCTGTTTATTTCTGGACCTGAGGGAGCAAAAGGAATGACATATTGGTTCTTATTAGCTAGGGTTTGTACCTCTTGTGTTATTATATTTGGATATTCGAGTAACAGAGCTAAGAATCACTTTATTAAAGGATAAGCGTTTTTGAGGATGTCTGAAAAACCCAGAAAGTAGTTTAACTCTTACCACTGCTTATAAGATATTTCCAGAAACCTCAAAAACTCTTCTACTCATCTGGATAAAAAGATGTTTTTCCACTACACGATTTAAAAAGATTTTTAACCTGTTTCCGAGTAGACTGTGACTGATTTCCTAATAAGGGGAGCCGGAATTGAAATATAAAAAACATAAATGAATTGAACGTTTTTTCCCTTTGGTTTATGTTGTACAAATACCAAAGCAAGGAGATATGTAATTTCCAGCTGCCATCTTTATTATGATTAGGAAATAGAAGTGCTACTAGGAAAACAGGTTAGACATGTTTTTTGTGTAAATCTTACAGCATATTGCCTTATCCAGATGGTTAGAAGACTCTTTGAGGATTAACTTCATACACTGGGGAACGTGTACATTCTTATTTCTGCTTGGGGTGGTCCTGAATGCAGCTTCTGAGTCATGATGAGTTCAAGGATCTTCTGCAGGTGTTTAAGTCAAGCTGCACAGTCTCCCTGCTGAGCAGTGAAGTGTACTTAAATGCAACATACTTTCTCCACTGAGTTCGAGTGTGTGTGTATTTAATAAATGCGCCGGGTCTGCCTGCCTAGCTACCTTCAGTAGCCAGTTCATTAGAAGGGAATTAGAGTTGACGCGCTGCGTTCCTGAGAGGGGAAGAAAAGCCAGGATTGTTGGTGGAGGGGCCAGCTGTGGCCGTGTCTGAGCCCCAGTGACGAGGTTCTTAGATAGGCTGCCAAGCGGCTGCTCTACCCTCTCTCCTTGCTGCACCAGGCCCCGTCCGCTGGCCCCTGACAACCGGCGCGTGAACACACACGCCCCGCGGACACATAGTGGCCCACATGCATGTGTATACACGCATGCTCAAGATTTAATTAAACTCACTGAGTCCTGTGTCAACAGGTTTGCAGTGACCCCTCTGACCCCCCCGCATCATCGTCCCCCCCCCCCCCCCACACACACACTCCCAATTCTAAATGCAACCACATGAAAAGTTACCA
>JAVQJD010001157.1:0-30002 GCA_036023655.1 Nannoperca australis
GTATTTCTTTAAAGTTAAGACTAGTTTAAAGTCATCTTCATTGAAAAGTACAGTGCTTTTCCTTCAAAAATAAGGACATTTCAATGTGACCCCAAACTTTTGAACGGTAGTGTAGATTGTAAAAGTCATCACCAAGTAAAGCACAAACACACAAATACACCTAAGTGCTGAACCAACAGAGATTAAGCAGAATGTGTTTGGGTCTAGCATTTAACTTTTAAATCACAATATGCCATACAAACAGGAGCAGAGCGCAGAGTGACTGAGAATAACCAAACTTCCTTTGAGACTCGCAGCCTGTGCTGGCTGACCCTGAAGAGAATAAAAAGAGCCCAGTTACAAAGTTCACTCTCACCATGACATCATTAGGAACATTTTCAGATGCTGATTCGTTCATTATCCAAATACTCCAGCAGCCTTTCTCCATTGTTCTCCAAGTCTGGGCACAACACTTTGCCTTGGCCTCTCTTGTTCAATAGCAGTGGCATGTCATCTGTGTACAGTCTACTTTTGATGTTCATACAGGAAAATGTAATTTATGTGTCTTCATCTTAACTGATACTTAAGCACTTCTGCTACAAAAGTTTTTTGTATCTATAGAGGTGTAGAAGAAAAGAAACAGAAATGATTTGTGCAAAAGTGGCAACAACTCAATTTTATGCAATATTTTAAGTGACATAAGAAGATGAGGCGAGACAATAAGGGGAAGAAACGACAACAAATACTAGCGGCTGACCTCGTGAGGATGATGATAGTGGTGAAGATCATGACATGGCTTGAAAAGGTCCTCCTGGAGAACTCTCTGGGTGGGGGTGTTACGAACTGGTGCCACATAAAGCAAATTGTTTGAGAGGCATTTGGGAATGGTAAACACAGCCTGCATTGACAGAGTCCAGGTCAGAAAATGTGAGACTAGTACACTCTTGTCCAGGTCTGACTGGAGTGATGCAAAGATAGGAAAAGAGGGTTTTAGCCCAGTCACTTCCCCGAGCAGCTTTGCTGACGTTAGCAAGACTTGAAAAAGGAATTTGGATTCAGTCTTTAACAGCATCAGCGTAAAAGTTCCTTTATTATCCTCGCCATGTAGAAACAATTGGCCATTCTCTTCGAACTTTGCATAATATGATGGCCTAAGAGTTTGATTACACAATGGTTGTGTGGGTATTTGAGCATACAATAATACAACAATGAATAATTAGGTTTTAATGAGAATGTAATCAGTTGTAAATCTGATTGCTTTAAAAGTTGAATAAAACTGATATCACAAGGTCAGGGCCATAGCCAGAATTTTAGAAATACTGATTCTAAATACATGATTTCTTGAAACACAAACCCTTCCCCTTTTGAAACGTTTGACCAGACACCAGCCTCTAAGTGTCTAAATATTGTATTTTTCACATTTTATTTGATTCTGTTGAATATTGAATTATATTTTCTGTAAATATGACTTCCCTGCATATAGGTTTAAGCGTTCTTGACAGTCAGACATAAAATTGTGGCGTCCTCTGTTGTTGTTCTAGTAAAATTCAAATATTTTGAGTATAAGAAATATGAAAAGGGACCTGTAATCTGCCCCCAAAGGTCTCCAGATTCCTTAAATAGAAAAATACAAAATACAGAGGATAGGACTTCAGCGTCATCACAAGCATAGACTTTTTCCTCTACCTTTGCCACAGAGAACATACACACAGAAAGGTTGCTCACTTGGTGTTGCACAACATTTGGAAAGGCTTAAATATCTGCTTTTGACTCTGTATTACTGGCATGGAAACATATGATCACAGACAGCAATCACCTCCAAACATTCCTCCGCTGTTACATCTTCTCAACTGCATCGCCTTCCTGCCTGCCAGGTTCCAGGTTTGATCCTGATAGATGTAACGAGCAGGAATCAAGTGCAATTACCACGTAGCAATCAGCCGACAACACACGACAGACCCTTTTTTTAATGACTTGACTCAATTATTGTCAGGTTATATTCTCACTATTCAGTGTCAAAACATCAATTTTGCACAATTTTCTACCTCCTTCAATCCCTTCTGTGGGCTGTAACAGCTGGATTTGGCCCCATCTTTGGCCCATCATACATCCTCTACATTAGGCTTGTCACCGTCTAGACACTAAATTGTCCCGCTGTCTGTTTTCATTTTAAATTTAAAGACAGTTCAGTTTATTACTCCAGTCATCATCAGTATTTTGAGGATGGTCTTGTAATACACGTATGGCTAATGGGTGACTTCATTCATACTCCATGTTAGACTGCAGACACCAGATACTTATCATGGTAATAAATATGACTTGACGTGCAGCTAAGCACATACATTGTCTGAAGCATTAATGCATTATTCAAATTACAGAAACAACACAGCCTGGTTACATTATCATGACTTCAGGGTGTCCCCACGCCAGATATTCTTGGTTCTTCCCATGGGGAATATCAGGGTCTGGGCATCCTATACGGGAATGTGGATCAAAAGGATGCCACATCCTGGAATGTAGGGAATTAAATTTGTATTTGAGCCTGGATGAATACAAATATTTTCGGGGATCTGGGTGGAGTTACAAGGACTAGTTTGAAAAAACTAATCCTATGTAGGTTTTAGAAGAGTAAACATGTACAAGCACAGAATCATTTGCAGCCTACAGTATCATCCTTAACTGGTGAGAAGCTTCGGAAGATGCAGGGCCCTTTGGATGTGATTTTAGAAAAAGCAATAATCTATAAATGGAAGGTCGACAGTAAAAGGGACCTTGCCCTTTTTGTTCTTGGTGCTCAGGTGTTTCTGCCAGATTGAACAAAATTTACAAGAGAACATTTAGTCATCTGAGGCAATGTAAAGCAATGGGCACATGGATGAGTCTGGTAAAAAAGATGTACCAGACTTTAATAAGGGGAAATAGCATACAAGTGAACAGAGCAGGAATACACATTTTCAAATAAGAGCACTCATTTGTTATCACAGGTTTTATTCAGCAGATTGAGTTTGTTCACTTGTAATGAAACTGTTCAAACTTTTCCGAGCACATCTACAATAGTACTTCACCTCCGTGTTGGTGCTTTCAACTTGGTCTTCATCATCCAGAACAAGCAAGTAAATTGACCTTGAGTTCTCAAACCCAGTGATTTCCTTAACATGACAGGATATCTAACAATTACCTGTTTAAAAAATGAGGCCAAGAGCTCAACGGGAATATCATGGAGGAGCGCTGAGGTGGAAACATGATTTAAAATAAGGAACACAACAAAATAATCTTATATAAAACAGTGCAGCCTTCATCCAGCACAAGGAGTGTGTTTCTAAAGCAGGAGAAGGTTGCTCTCTGGTGGCAGACAAGACATGTCGCCTGTCACATAAACGCTTATGCATATTGTTAGATGGAGGTGATTCGATTAATTGACAGTGAGTTAAATAAAGACACTTCTGAGGACAAAAAGACGACACAAACTTAGCTATTAACGCTAGCTTTTTGAAATATAACGTGCTAGCCACAATCGGGGACGTTAACAGCGTCCGTTGTCTAGGCAACAAGTACACGAATCTTCTGAGATGGAGAGGACAGCGAGACTAACCACTCCGTTTACATTTTGTGAGACCGGAACAAACCGTTCAGACCAGACGCTCATTGGCTGTTTAGTGAGCACACCTGCCGCTGATTGGCCCGTAAACGCCTACAAACCTGCTACTTGTCTGCGCACACGAGTGAGTCTTCACTGTTTTCGTAGGCTTACAACACTTTGGTTGAAAGCAAATATGGCAGTAGAGAAATGCGAGTTTGAGCAAACTTTTTCTTTTAGTCCTCTTCCCTCCAAGAAACTCTCCTTCCTACAGGACAGAGACACGTTAGCACTGTTAATGAAATGGTAACTTAAGATATTTAGATAACCTAAAAACTTCATAAATTGTACCATTTATCTCCTTGTGTCAGTCGAGCTTCTGTTAGCTGCGGTGTAGGTTAGCTCCTGGTTGTGTTATATATACACACACACACACATAATATATTTATGTTTATGGATGTTTGTGTTGATTTCAGGTCCATGCTGGGGAGGATTTCAGCTCACTCTTACAGCTTTGACCAGAGCTTTTACCCTTACAACAGTGACAAGTTTGCACTGGTAAGACCCACCGTGACAAGTTAGGTTACTTATTACAGAATAACCTCTGAGTAAAAGAAAAGGCACACTGCAAAACTGAAAATGATGCTTAATAATTCTCATTCTGATTGCAATTGATGTGTTTTAACACTTGAAAAACAGATGTATGCTAACTAGTTAAATTTTGAGTACAATTACTGATTGTCGGTTTTGATTTAGTGTCTTCATGTGTCCAATGGTGTTTGAATGCTCTTGATGTCACTCTGTATGTGCAGTGTTTCTTCAGAGATCCTCAAGTGGTATCCAGCCTGTCCAGACAGATGAAGGCCGGAGCCTGGGGGCCTCTTGGTATGCCGTGTTCCCCCAGAAAGCCTTTCATTTCTGATAGTAGGAAATTGATCTCATCTGCTGGACAATATTTGCAGTCAAATCTCAGTGGAATGTTTTTTAACTTTGGTGTGTGTTTGTGTGTGTGTGTGTGTTTGTTGCAGACAAGCCAGTGGTGTCTGTTGATGTGGAGCCGGTGGCGTGCACTAAGGTCTCCATGGAGCTGTTTGACCCAATCTATTCTTGTGGGATCCTGAGGCCCTCTGGACATGTAGTTAAATGCTTTCATGATGTCTACCCCGACTATGATGAACTCAGACAGGTCACTCTCTCTTTTCTCATCCACCTTTCTGCGTGTCTCTGTCTATTCTATCTATTTTGACATGGAGTCAGTCCAAGTCGTCCTCTGCTCCTCCAGATGCTGCAGGAAGAGGACTCTGAGCACTACTACGTGGTTGGGAGAGAGGAGCGAGGAGAGTTTCTGTTTCGCCTCTTCAAGCACCTGTGTTTCGGAGGAGAGCTCTGTCAGTACGAAGACACTATTGATCCTTACATCAGCACCACAAAGCAAATCTACAAAGACCTGATCAGGTGGGCAGAATCTTTGCGGTCATGCTTGAATCTGTACTGTCCAACAATATGAACACTTGTTGATCAGGCTTACCAACATCTCCATTATTAAATATGTTACGATCTAATAATGACATTGTAAATCGACCCTTTACTATGTAGTGTTCAGAAGGATCCAGAGACTAAGAAGATCAGCGTGGCCTCCACAGTCCTCAAAGTCTGTGCCTATGTAAGTGACTGCCACCTCTTTTTGCTAGCATTTTAGAAAACATTTGATTGGACTGGGACATCTTATTGGCTGACGATTCAGAGCTATTTTTAGACACCTGATAAATGCAATTAATGTAAACACATTGACACCGTTCACAAATAGTGTTACTTGGTCAACATATGTTTAACTGCTACAAGTGAACTGACAAAAAAAAATGTATTTACCACTTAATGTTTTTAACAGTGTGCTATCACCACTCCTTTAGGAACTATCATGACTGCACTGCTTTGTAGATGCTCTATATGAAAAGATTTCAGTATCACAGACTCCGCAGCCAATAAACTGTCAAGAATTACGTTATTAACAGTGGATTAACAGCTGCAGTTCTTACTTGAATTGCACATTTCATGGCTGTCTTTCACATAGACAAGAGGCTCCCTTGAATGTTCCTCATAACGTGCACACATTGCATTACTTATCCTCTTGTAGGATGAGTCTGGGCGATGCTACCCGGGAAAACGAGAGGAGGAGCAGACGTTTGCCTATTTGATTGTCGACCCGTTGAAACGACACGTGACTTTGTTCTGCCACTGCTATGGGGTGGGAAACTTCACACTGTGACAGCGAAGATGTGGAAATTGTCCTGAGGAACTTGTCAGACTCCTGGTGGACATGTGCATGTGCAAACACACATACAAGTTCACTACAATCAGTCCTTTCTTCTTTCACTGTGGTGAGAAATCTGATTAAGATCATTCAAATGAAGAGCACAGCGAGAAACAGTCGCAGTGTACACAAGGAATTCCCAGTTTGAGTTACAAAGGAGAAGGAATAGTTATTTTGTTCTATTAAAGTATGTCAATAAAATGTTTTTAAACAGCCTTAAAATAACTGCTTTTATGGGCCATGGTAATCCTTTTGTTGCTTATCCCATTGTCTCCTAAGAATAATTTAAACAGTTAACATCCTGCTCTAGCTAAATGTTTGTACAAGGCAATGAACCAGTTGAACATAAAGTAAGCTCGTGATAACTCAAAATTATTTTACAAACATAAAGTCCTTCAAATATTCAGATGTCTTGAATCTGCCCCCTGAAATAGAAGTCTATCATTCTGTAAATGTCAAACATTACTTAGTGTTAACTGGAATAGTTTAGACAAAAAAGAGACTACAGTCAACATACAGTCCAAAGAGCTTTATTGAAACAAATAAATTAATAAGTTAGTCAAGTGTGCTAATTTTATACTCAGCAGATACACATTTCGTATCTCCCCATAAAACTTCAAATAGAGGTGTGCATTAGATTAGAAAATAAAATAAGCGCCATATTTCATCAACCAGTAGCTACATCAATTGGAATTGGAAGACTTTGTTGGCTTAGCATCTTGCTTATTGCTTTGATCAATTTGTTTTTCATTTTAACAACAGTTCCAACACCTAAGAGAGCAGGTAAAGGGCAACGAGCTGGAATGTAAAATGGCAGCAAGTCAGTGAATGATGGATGGCAGGGTGTCATGATGGACAGAGTGAAAAAGAGAAAAGAGAGCGTGCAGATTGAGTCATGCATAGTATTCAGTTAGTTAGACAATCAGTTACTGTTTCTCATACTTGGTTTTCTAGACTAGCGCCCCCTAGTGGCCTCAGAGGTAGTTGTGTGGAAGCCATATTTCTCTATGTGACATGCTTATGAAAGGACACATGCCTGCAGAGTTTCCTGCAACGATACAAATGTCCATGCCTCCAGCCTCCAGATCTGACTGGTATTAAAATACAGTGAGGGTGTCGATGCGAGGAGGTCCTTGTAGAGTAACAGCGATATGCTAAACATACAATAATATTTTCAGAAAATATCAAAGGTTTGCAGCACCCTAAACTCTAAAATTACATGTTCTGAACAATTGTGATGGTGGTTCTTTAGTTAGCTCAAGGTTTGACCCAAAAAAAAAGAGCATTGCTAACCTCATGTGAGACACCCCCCATGAAACACTGTTCTCTTCAAAGCAGCATAAATATTTAAGTTTGAGACAAAGCTGCTCCACGTCAGTTACAGAACGAGGGGATAGAAGGCACAGGTCATTTCCTTTCACGTCTTGACTCAAGACTTTACAGGAGACATCCGTAAGTAATTTCTTTCTTCTAATACTACTTTCTTCTAATACTGGGGCCACCACTAACAACAACATGCAATACAGTAGTCTCACATATGTTTCCATGAAGCTCAACATTCCAGGTGATGATGAAGTGACAGCACTGTTCAGTCTAATGCCTCTAATAAGGCCAAAGAATAAAGCTACCTGGCATTTCTGTATGAAGTGACTGCAAATATTGTATGATGCCAAGCTCCGAAGGGCCATTTTATTCCTCATGGCAGCAAGTGCATCAGATCATAAATAGATCTAAATAGGCAGAGCAATGGTGTAGATTCACTGTTTGAAGTCTGTGCTTGGCTTGAATGAAAAAGCGGAGCACCTGAGTCAACTGGCTTGACTGGACCAAAGAAATGAATCACTTGCAGGGACAGAAGAACTGTTTTTACTGACCAAATACAGTATGGTGAATGTTTTCTGAAGCTGGCAACAATTATCTGATGACATTAAAAAAATAAACATACATGTCATGAGTCATGAGTGTGAACCTGATCAGCTGCGTGGAGTTACAGTTGTGTCATCCATGATTCAACTTGACAGAAATACTACATTTATTTAAAGATTGCATCTAACTGAATTAAATATATTAACTTAAATCCTACGTTCACTTTAAAAACCAAAATCATTTTTAAAAAACGTAGCAATTTGCCATTATAGGTTACACAAAATCGACTGCATGAACATAATTACAGTAAAGAAATCAAAACAAAAAGATAAATTGTACAGAACAAAAACGTGTTATATTCATCAAGTGCCAAAGTATTTAAGTAAAGGAATTGCTTTCATTGCATGTATGTCTATATATGTATGTGTGTGTGTGTGTGTGTGTATTTGTGCACTCCAGTTTTGTCCACGAGCACAGAGCCTTTACTATGTATCAAACATATCAATGAAGGAACCAGAAAAGACAGCAGAGAGTAAAGTGGACTGGCCAGTATAGTCAGTAACACCTATGGGTGGCGACTGGAGCCAAACCATTCCCTAAGACATGTGCATTCATGAGGATAATGGCCTGGAATTCACGCGTTAGACCTGGATGCCTTACAGGTTGGTTAAAACTGCACTGAACTGGCCAAAAAGTCTCTACATCGTCTCCACAGCTGCTGACAGTAAGAGTAAGAACTATCCTCCTGTAAGAAAGGTTGTGAAGTGTTACTGACGGCCTGAACCAGCTGGGTTGGTAAACCTGACCTCTGAGTGGATGAGGAGCAGTGCAGAAAATGGGATATAAATGTCTAAAGTCTGACTGAGGATCAGTGAGGTTTTATCTACGGGACTGGCCTGAGGAACATGCATGTCTGCAGGGGTGGGCTGCAAGACAGGGAGGTTTAAAGGGAGTGTTAAAAACACAAAGTTTACCAAAAAACTATGGTAGCATTTGAAATATTGCAAAGAAGAGATTTTGGACCTGTGAAAAGACATTTTTGCTCTTTTACAGCCTAAATAAATGGGAACATTCCTCATTTGAATGCCATCCAAACAGAGAATAATGTCTTGGGTTTGTTTGTTTTTTTGCATGTGGGCTTGTTGGAGATAGAACTTCTCAGAGAGAGAATGGAGATGAAAACAAACAACAATGTACAGTACACATGAGTCACTCCAACACATTCTTCCAGCTGTTTTCGCGTTTGGGAAATTAAAGCAGTATTCACACATTCAAAATCTCCTTGTTTGGGTGGGAAAGTGTACCATGGAGTTTTGGTACTTTGGCGAGGTGGCTGCCAGCCCAGTCTGCCCGTCCAGGTCAGAGGGAGCAGATTATTTCTGTGTCTCTTTGCTTTTAGTGGTTGTTCATTTGTCTGGCGGTGTGAATGCAACATAATTTGCTGGTTGAACTCATCACAGTATCAAGAACTGTGATGCCACTCCAAAGTACTGAACAAATGACTGTCTGTGTCAACTGAGTCAGCAAACTCTCAGTCAGTTGATTCAAGCAGCCAAGAAAAAAAATGATAGGGGGAAAAAGATTTCTCAAAAGATTTAGAAAAAATTCAAAGCTTGAAGTCTGATTATATACAGTGAAGTAGGCACAGATATATAGCATGAAGTGAGTGAGTGGAAATGGTTCAGTAGTCAAGTCATAGTTGTTCACGTGTCCTCTCTTCATCTCCATCTAGTGGGGTGAGAGGCGTGTGAGGTGAGCAGCTTTGGCTGAGGCTCCTTGTCAGATGGAGTCATCTGGTGGCCATTGTCTGTATCAGCTCTGGAAGCACGTTCAGGGGGAAAAAAAGGTGGTGAGGGTGAAGATTTAGGATGGAGGGGTCAAAATCATCCCGGACTCATATGAAATGAAGTGAAGAGAGAGACATTAAGGTTGGCCGGCTCCGAGTGAGGACTCGGCCGCAGGAAGACGTACTGTAAAGGGTTTGTGTCTGTGTTCGAACAGCCCCGAGGCTGCTCTCAGCTCACTGTCATTCCAAGTTGCCGCTCTCAGACTGGGAGATTGAGTGGAGCGTGTTGGCGGAGGGGAAGAGGTCCCTTTGGTCCGTGGGGCTGTGGTAGTCAGATGTCAGGTCGGGGTCCACGAGGGAGGACAGGGTGAAGTGTGAGGAGCCTTTCTTTAGGCACTGGGAGTAGAAGTTGAGCAGGAGGTCCAGCTTGTTCTCTATAGACTGTACCTGAACACACACACACACACACACACACACACTGGAATGTGTCAAGCTTCTTTGGCACTCTGTTTCATCGGTCTTTCTAATGAGATGAAATGTGTTTCTGCAGTTTTATCTATCATTGAAGCACTTCAACATTTGTTACCATTCAGTACAACATATGTCATGAGTCTATTAGCTGTCAGATCCTCTTGGGAGCCATAGAAAAGAATGACAGCATAAATAGTTCAGCTCTTATATGCTATAGTACATAGTCTCCTGTTTTCAGTTCATTGCACTTCCTTTACTTTTTATGGCACCTTTTTTAGATCTACAAGAGAGAATGATTGAAAAGATTGAGATTTTGCCACTGATTCACATATACAGTAAACGGTTCCACAAATGCTATATATATAAAACTCTTCCTCTGTTACCTGTTTCTCCACCTTGACTACACGTCCCATCATGCTGAGCTCATCCAGTGCGTCCAGTTCTGGCGGCGTCTTCTCTCCTTTTTCAGGGCGCGCCTTCTTATCGGGCTGGACGGCTCCTCGTCCAATTATCTGGTCCACCCTTTTACACAAAAACAACCAAGTACAATCAACATGATGAAGACTTAGACTTAGAGGAGCTTTAAACTGTTTCAATTGATCTGACATAAGCTAAAAGGCATAGTTGAACATTTTGGGGAATACACTTATTCACTTTCCTGTGGAGAAGCTTTCTATCTTCTACATCTGCATGAAAGTGTTATCGATCTGCTCATCTAATTCTTGGCAAGAAAGCAAATAAGTGTTTTTGCCAAAAGTCAAATTTACCTTTAACAGGAGGTTCAAAGGCACACAGGGAAGTGGACCAAAACAGTATTTTGAACGAGAATCAAGGAGCAGTAGTGATTGCATGTGTGAAACCTACCGTGTCTGCAGGCTCTTGATACGGCCGAGCATATCCAGGTGTCCAGCAGAGTACTGCTCTATCACGTCCTTTACATCGTACGGACGCAGTGTCTCCTTAAACTTCCTCTTGGCCACAAGGAATTTCAAGATCCTACACAAATACGCAAACAACAGGATCACTGTTATCACTGCTCTGAGCACATTTAAAGAGCCTCGCACCGCACATCCAGATATATGGACGTACAGTAAACCTTTGGAAAAACGCAGTGGCAGGACAGCTATCAAACGATGCAGGAGACCCTAAGAATAACAAGATTAATTACAGTCAGAGTGACCTTATCATTCACAAACAGCCCCATAAAGAGAGCACAGTCACTTCCGTACTAAACCATGCGGATATATTGTGATGATGACAACGTCACAGAGACATTTTCTTATCAGTACTTGCTGTTTCAGCAATTAGCGCAAATCCTCACATAGTAATGTCTATCAGGAAGCTGTCCCGTTTCCGCTCTTTTGTCAGTATGACAGCCATGTTGGTGTCACTGGTGGAGCACAGCTGCTCTCTTACTCCCAGTGCTTGCAGCTCATCATCACCACCCACATGCCAACGTGGGGGACTCACACCGAGGAATGTTGACCCAGCACTACTGGTAAGAGGTAACATCCTCTGCCAGAGTCGGTTGGGTTGGACGTCATGTTGGAGGGAGTGGAGGATGTGCAAAAGATAATGGGAAGGGGGTGAAGGAAAGTTCAAGTGTGTGTGTGTGTGTGTGTGTGTATGCACGCGCCTGGCTTTTGGTGTTGCGCGGGTCATTCAATTCCCTTCTTATCACTTACCGATAGGCAGCTCAGAGATGCTGGCTCCACAGAATGTCTGGAAATACCAAATGTAAGCTAAACAAAATATACACACTCAAGCTGTCATCTCACCCTGTGATGGATTGTGCTACAAGTCAAGCTTGAAGAGACAAAGGAGTGAGAGAGAGAGTAGGAGGGCAAGGAAGGGTTTTTTGTTTTTTTTTACGAGGGAATCCTATCTCACACAACCAGACGAGTAAGTCCACTATAGAGGGAAAAAAGATATCACATCAAAGGTCTGGGAAGCAGAAGAGCAGAAACACTCCGCTGTTCTGCGACGTCACACACAACCATACATGCACAAAAACAAAAATATAATGCCACAAACGCATACACCTACACACACTCATCGCCAAAAGTATGTAAACACTAACACAACTACACACACGTGGGCTGAACCCTCTCTCTAAACTTGAGAGAGGGGTCAGTTTCGGAAATGACCACTATAACATTTGATGACCTTTGTCTGCAGCACTTGCATTTACAGCAGCCACATGCAGCGCACAGTTCTGTGTAGCGATCGGTTCTGTAACAAAGAAGAGGAGCGAGAGAAGGAGGAGGAGTGGTGGTCTACAGCTGGTGGCGTCAGCGCACTCTTCCCCCTCACGCAGCACTCTGTTTCTTGATGACTCCTGCGTTTGGGTTTTTTTTTTTTTTTTGCAGGCGGCCTTTTCTTATTTTGCAGGTAGATGCAGATTTTTTTTTTTGCCGGGGTGGGTCTCAGGTGGTAAAGTAAAAGGTTGGGGAAACGGGGGCAGGGGCTTTTGATTTGGATCCTCCAAGGGATTTAAAAAAATGCTGACTCTCTTTGTCTGTCAATGAAATGGCTTCCATAGTACATGGTAAGGTTTGAGTGTGGTCCCCACTCCCGCCAGAAAACACCCAGCTATGGTGCAACAGTCACTAGCAGTGGTACATACAGTACAGTACAGCTGGCACAGCTGACTGAAAGATATTATACCTTCCTAATGTTAGGAAGATGAGACGTACAAACACAGCGATGATTGGAGGGACAGGAAGTGCCATCTGTGCCCCAAAATGCTTGCATAGCTAGTCCAATTATTTTATGCAATTCAGCAAAGGTGGATCCCTGATAGCCTCCACTGGCCAGGTTTTATCTGTGACTTAAAAAAGTGACTGTTATGCTGACACAAATCCTAGGTGGGCCAACCAGGGTGAGCCACTGCAGGGGCAAGTCTGATTCTTCGCCACATCAGACTTCCTACCTGTAAAGTGAACAAAATCTAACACACTGGCTACAGTATGTGTATTCAATCATTATTACAGAGAAATAAACTGCGTGAACGTTATACAAGGTTAAAAATATTACAGCTGAAATGCTACAAAAACTAATGATGATGACTATAGATGAAATGGATTTAAATAGTAAGCATGTCTGAACTATTTATTTAATAAAGCGGGAGCTTCATCCAAGACTGCAAACGTGCAGAAATTTGGGGTTTTGTGCGCAGTATTGGATTTGTGCACGAGGAGAGTCACAGTGGAGAGAGCAGAAAAAGATATCAGAAGATATGGCCTCCTTCTCCTCTCTTCTTCTTCTTCTCCTCTTGCTCCCTATACTTGTCCCTACGTACATAAACAGAACACCGTACGCATTTGTTCAGGCAGCCAGGCACTGATGAACCACATGTATCTCGCTAAAGTGAAGTCTCAGCAAAATTCTGTGTTTCACAGACATCAATCGTGAACCTTGCTAAGACGCTGCATGTGTATGTGTGTGTGTGTGTGTGTGTGTGTGTGTGTGTGTGTATGTGTGTTAACACAGAGGAGCACCTGCTGTTTACACACCTGCACTATCTATAGGAACTCCCTCTCTTCTATTGTCTGCAGGAGAGCGGCTGAGGTCAGAGCTTTTTGCTGAGTCAAGTGCAAACCCGAGCAGACATCATATAATACCGTGGCATCAGTGGCATAACGATATCAAACAATAAAATATCGTGCTGCATCCAAGACTGGAAAATATCCATCTGCTGTACATCAACAAAGAAGAAACCTTTAGTTTAAGTGATAACAGAGTGTGTACACAGTGTTAATAACGACTTTCCTGGAAGTGCCTCCCTCCGTGGTGAAACCCTTTCAAGGAAGTAAAGGAGCTCCTGCACCGCTGTCGAGACATGAAATTTGACCCGCAAGACTTGGGATCTCCATTCCACATGGAGACAAAACATCCAATGACCCAGCCGCTGCCAAAGACTATGTTAAGAGACACCTTCTTCCACATCAGAATCATCCGGCTGACAGATAAGTACTCTCTGTTAACTTTAAGGTTATTTGAAATTTGGGCCTTTACAGACTGAGTGATACAATTATCATGGGGCTTTGGTTGTAAAATAGTTCAAAATACAACCCGATGTATATGTGTAAAATATCTGTGCATTGTTATTCCTCATCATACATTTGACTTTTTCCTGCTTTCTGTCTTTGTTAGAAATAATGAAGGTTTTAATTTAGATAAAGTTTTTTTTAAATATTTTTTTACACACTGCCACTACACACTCTTATATTAAAAAAAGTAAATGGTACACAATAGATTTAGTTTAATTTACTATAACTTTCTTATCCAAGGTAATTATTTCATTTTTGTTTACTTATTTTATGTTTTCTCCTTCCCTGTTTTGCCTGTTCTTAGTCATATATTTGGATTATATATATTATTATATTAATCTCCTGTATTTTCTACTTTCATTGACTTGAAAGACTTCTGCAGTTATTTAATGCATAATAACGTTTTGGATTAAGAATTTTGCAATGTTGCTCTCTGTGTGCAGCCGTGCAAAAAGTTAAGTCTTGTATAAGGTTAAGCGTAATTTCCTTCACATTACTTTTTTCCCACCAAATGACAGCTGCTAATAATCTAAGGCTAAGACCTCCACCACCTTCATTACATGGAACGTTAAAGGACTCAATAATTCAATCAAATTTGAAAGGGTATTTACATTTCTCCAGCCAGATATTATATATCTACAAGAAACAGACTTTGTACAACAGAACACCGCAAACTTAAGAAGAACTGGATAGCCCAAATATATAATTTTGTATTTAATGCGAGAGCCAGTAGCAATTTTATTATTATTATATTATTATTATTTCCTCTAACATTATCTCTGATATCAACGTGGTATGTATCTTTACAAGTAGGCCACTGGGATGCCCAACATATCGTTTATTTCCAGGCACATACCCACTTCTTTCGAGAGCTTCACAGAGTGCATATGAAACCACACAGATGGCGTCACGCTAGCATGAGAAATACCGTGACATCAGGGACCAGAAATAGAGTCGATGCTTTCATCAAACCTCTCTGGAGACCCAACACCAGATGTTTGCTAGCAATTGTAATTTTTTCTGCCACCATCAGTAAAAAACTACGCAGTTACTCGGTGAATGTGTGTGTATGTGTGCGTTGGGGGGAGGTTGCACACGTGCCGGCATTCAGGATATTGCTGGTAACCCCATGGGACATCTACACATGAAACAACAGACAGTTTTGTATTTTTGCATTTTACACGTCATTTATAATTACTAATTATAATTAAAAAGGCGGTATAGATTTGCCAACAGAGCATTTCTTCCCCCATACTATCCATACATTATAAGTGCAACCAGTTTACATGTGCAGTGTTTTTACTTTGCACATGACTGTAAGCTGAAGAAGGCCATACTCATTCATTCAAAGTGTCTAAACACATATTGTGTAAGGACATCCAACACTGACATACTACAGTAACATAACAACAAAGCTTAGATTCACAATGACAGCAATCAATATCAATATCAGCATTGCTTTTAATCAATTGTTATTACAGTTGTCCTTGTCTGAACTGAACAATATTGTTTGTCTCTGTCCAGTCGTAATGTACTGTGATCCTCCGTCTGTACAGTATTTGTGTATGTGTGTGTACTCTGTAACAGGCCACCGCATCACGTCACCGTACACATGACCGTCCTGAATGAGCCCGAGCTTCCTGAGCGACAAGGTCACACGGAGGAACTAAGTCTGCCTGCAGGAGGGCTCAGTTACCTAGTGAACATTTCTACTCCGTCAGCTGAATCTGCACTTGCCAGCACCTAAATGGAGGAGCCGCATGTTCACCCATTAATGCAGGCTAGCTTGAAAAGTGTGTTGTATATAACTCAACCTGAACATATGTTGGCACAATAACAGTAGATCTCACTCAGTGAATCACTTTGGGGATTGTACAGATTGACGTGTGGAGGAAATACTCCTTTTCTTGGGTTTCAGTACAAGTCAGCATTTTTGTTTTTAGAAAACAGAGAAAGGTTTGATGACTTTTTGTTACTTTTATGTGACTCTTTCAAGCTTATGTTATGTTAAATGTTTTATTTGTTGTCTTTCAGACATTGCTCTTGTCTATAAAAAGAAATGTGTCATTAAAAATGTCCTTGTTTTTAGTGCCCGAAGGAACTAAGAAATGCAACCAGCGGTGGTGAAGAAGGACCAACGTGTGTGTACAGCTTTCCTAAAACAATTTCCACTGAAGGTATAATTAATATACTGTTGATGGCAGCACTCACCTGACAGCCCGTATGAGCGTCTTCACTGCTGGGATAACCTCCTCCATGGCCACGTCACAATATGGTTTGTCTTCCACGCTGTCTTCCCCAACCCCCTCCACTTAGCCGAGACAGAGGGAGATAAATTATTATGCAGAAATGATCCTTGTGAGTGAAAAGTGTTTAGGATTCTGTGTGTGTTGCCTACCATCCACAGGTGGACGTGGTTTGAGGCGGAGGGAGGTGCGGAAGCGTGTGCGGTCATTAAAGCTCCAGCTCTTCTGGACCTTCCCTGGGCTGGTGGCCTCGGGGACGTTTTCCTGGCTGGGAGAGTGGCGGACATTGGAGCCCGGGGGCAGCGGTGAAG
This sequence comes from Nannoperca australis, assembly GCA_036023655.1. NCBI lineage: Eukaryota > Metazoa > Chordata > Actinopteri > Centrarchiformes > Percichthyidae > Nannoperca > Nannoperca australis. Next base: position 16,600 of record JAVQJD010001157.1, read on the forward strand.
ACTTGTTTCGAATGGTTTGGGATGATCGGGAATTGTTCATCCTCATCCGATCCCGGAAGCCCATTTTACTGCTAACAGTGAAGATAAAATAGTCAAACATTTTTAGGCACAGTATTCTTTTTGGATCATGATAGGGTTTTGCTCAAATCATCACAATGTCCATGCCTTTGACCTTAATGGAAAACTATTCTGTGTTTTCCCAGGAGTTTAGGGAAGCAGAAGAAGGCCAGCCTGAGCTTGTTAGAAAAGAGTTTGTTAGTAATAGTGACTTAACACAAAAATATGGCCTTTATAACAATCATCACAGAGACTCCTCAACAAACAGACAAAACAGGGGCACAAACAGACATTTACATTTTGTCTCAGCCAAGATTAGCCGACTTATCATGGAAGCAGTTTGACCACAGGGACCCACTCAGTATTGCTAAAAACTGATTCTGCCCTGAGGATTTTCTTATTTAATGTGCCTATCATAGCACCTGACTCAGCAAAATCAGACTGAAACCTGATTCAAGACTTGCAGTAGTGCTGGGACGGCGGAAAATGCTCCCCCTACCATCAAAATAAAGACACGCTTCCTTAATCCCCTCAACGGAGTGAATAAGCATCAAAATATCGGCTTCAAAGCACAGCTGCACAAAAGGTACCTCATTAAGTACTTTATACCACTTACCACAACCCAAGGCAGGCCGGTATGCAAGGTCATCTGTTTACAGAAGGAAAGCTATTTGGCGGCCATTCTCTCCAATAGACTGACTCCTAACGCCGCTGATACAGCTTGCTCTGTGAGTCTGCTCCTTCTCTGTAGCCACTTACATGTTACACACTGTCACAGATCCACAAGGCAATGCAAACACCATGCACCACAGAGCAATTTCAGCCCAGTCGTTCACTCCCGTGTTTTTTTTCTTTTTTTTTTACGATGATATACTCTTTGATGTGCGTGTGTTACAGCCGGCCATTTAAATTAACATTTAAATCGTTCAGGGATGTTAGTGGACACAGCATTTCATACAATAAAGCCGAAATGCTTCAGGTAGACTGGAGGAAATGGGGAAGATGGAGTGAAAGGTCTTTGCATGCTGTTCGGAAAGGAAGATGCAGAAAGTAGGAAGAATGATTTGGATGCATTCAGAGCCGTAAACTTCACTGAATCTTTCCAAAACATTGGATGAATATCCCATGCAAACAGAAACATTTTAGCACCTAAAGACCTTTTAAAAATACAACACAAACACACCGATTTTGTACAACAGTTATATGACTAATCTGAAATAGGAAAGCATGCTGAATCATTTAAACCTTCTCTCCAAGAAGACTCTACAAATGAGCCAAACAGCTGAATTGAAAACATAAAGCAGGAGCTGAGAAATTCTTTTGACTTCACTCCAATTTGGAAAGAATTGTTGCTTATTTTTTACTGAATAGTTGATCTCCTCATCAGAGATGTTTGATGAAACATGTGATGTAATCTAAAAAGAAAAATGGATTGTCATAAACCATCGAGGACTTCTGTTGTGCTTTCAACACATGGTTTATCATGACTTTCAAGTGGTTAAAGCATCCTTTTACAGCATTTATTCACAGTAAAGGATTCACTCAAGCATTTGTGGACCAGAGTATGGTACCTGTTTACAGTGTTTTTAATTAGTAAGTGCAGGATATGGTTGAAATTAATTAAATATTAAAATTCCATTAAATATTAAATGGAATTTTAATTTGGCTACTTCTTCACAACTCAAATTGTGAATGTTTCGAGGCTTTAACAGAAACCACACATTTAACAAGCCAATGTGCCAGTCCACAAATTATTTAGTGTTTCAGGCAAGGTGAGCAGGATGTGCGCTTTAAAGGTGGGGTAGAAGTGGTGTTATTGATTTGGTGGCGTTTTAACGTGCCCCGTGCACAGACTTGTTGCCGTGGATACCTCTGCTTGCGGCCAGCGTGAATCCGGAAGAGACCCCGTTTTTTAGAAAGAAGCTGACTGAGGAGACAAACAAGGCAGAGGGAGAGAGGGTGAGGGGAAGAGAGGAGTGGAAGAAGGGAGGAGGGGTGGTGAGGGAGGACAAAGAAGTTCTGGGACACAACCTGGGTTCATGGTGAACCCGTGAGGATAATACATAGCAAAGGGAAAAACTGGGTGAGGCAGAGGGGTGAGGTGTGACATCTCAATAGTCCAAATAGCCCTTTACGTTCCTGATTTTGTTGCCTTACCTAAAACTGGAAAATATACTTGTGTGAGGCAGGTTTGGATTATGGAGACACACTCAGTGAGAAGTGAGGTGGGGAAGGATCATGCAAGGGTAGTAGGTAATGTTTCACCTGAGTATATTCATCAATAGACTGCCAATTAAACATCCTCATGTGATAGCAGCTCCTCAAATCGAAGACATTTCTACCAGCAAAACTTGCATTATTCAGTAATTCATTCACACATGCATACGTCTGTAAGTCCCTTTATTACCCTAGCTTTTGTTTAGGGTTTCAGCTAAATTAATCTAATGCAGCAAATCTACCCTAACTGTGAATACCCTTTAATCAACAAGCACAGCTCTTGACTTGAAGAACAAACCTGCATGGAACGTCTGCCTTCCTGAGAACAGATGAAGGATGGAGGATGGATGGCAAGGAAAAGATACGATGGAAATAAAGGGAAAGAAAGAGGAAGACAGGAAGAGGCAACCAGTGAGTGAACAGCGGGAGGCGGTGGAGGTGGCAAGAGTATGAACTAAGCAGACAAAGATGCAGAGAAGCAGGGGGGGCCTGCAACACAGTGGTCTCAGATCAGCATTAGTAAAACATTGTTAGATACACAGCACATACATGCAGAAAGCTTCAGCTCCTGCTGAATGTATTGTTCTGTAAGTCCCTGTAGTTACTGTTGTCATAGTGTTTGGGTTTCTTAGTGTGAGCATGAGTGTAGGTAGACTTTGGGCCACCTGTCTGGTAGGGTTTGAGGCTGTGAGAGGTGGCGGGGTGCGTACCTGTCCCCTGACAGGTAGGGGGCGCTGTAGGGCCGCAGCCCAGACAGCAGCGTGTGGTAGGAGTTGTGGAGAACCTTCTTGGTGTTACGCTGTCGCTGGAGATGACTGAACAGTAGCGTCAGTTCTCTGACACCCCACGTGCACAAATAAACACAAACAAAACACATGGCAAATGAACAAAAAACAACAAAATATGAAAAACTCACAAAAAGGCCAAAACAATGGTCCAAAAGCTCAAAAGAAGAGGGATACTTGAGAGAAAAAACATGATATGTGAAAATCTGAATGTAAGATATTGCATAGTGAAAAATGTTATTTGTGTTTCTCTTGTTCCCCTCCTTTTAAGCAAATACAAATTAGTCAAATTAATATGTAAATGCAAAATATAAGAAACCACTGCGTAGAACAAAAGTAATGAAAATGTAACTGAATAGTGGTGGCAGAAGCATTTGAAGCATTGAATGGACTGGGCCCAAATTTAATTTAAAATACTCGTTTTAAAACAAGAGGAATCACCAGTCCTTTCTGCTTAAACCACCACTGCACAAATTTAACTGAAAAGGGTTCTTGATGGACAAAAAATTGCAGTTGTGGTACAGTATGTGGCATGTTTTCTGATAATTATATAAATGTATGGGCAAGGACTAAACAAGTAACACTAAATGTTCACAACTCACTATTTTGTGATGCAACTCTAAAATCTCTGTCTGCATTTATTACAACACTTAAAACCTATCATAGATCATAGACAAGCACGGATTTCTGAAGGTTGAATCCACTCAGAGCTGAACATGGACACTGATATGAGTTCCTACCTGAACGAAGGCAACATGCTGTCATAGAAGTACCATGTAGCTGTTAGATAGGAGTGTTTGGCATCTGTAGAGTAGAGGCGCCATGCAGCCTAAAGAAGGACACAAAGTGAAAGTAAACACCAGATCTGGCTCTCAACTAGAGGCTGACATTTTTTGGTAATCCTGTGGGTCATGGGATTCCCGTAGGATGGGAGTCAATTTCAGTGTTCATCACATGAGTGGGATGGGACCAGAAAAAAAGTCAACAGCAGCAGGGTATGTTTTTATATGCAGTTCTAATATGAATTAACACGATTTTCTTTATTTATCTGGTGGCTGGTTGATGGTTGGTTGTAGCCACACAATATGGGAACAGAATGGAACAGCAGTCACTCTTCCGTTATTGGGACGGGACAGGAGTAAAAATCTACTCTCGTGTCGCCGTCTACTACTTATTAAACATCATATTAAAACAGCCAGACGACTCTCACTGTGGCTGTTACCTGTATCAGGTTGGCAGCGGGCATCCTCCTCTTCTCAAAGTGCTTCTGCCGGTGCTGCTCTTGAACCTTCAAGGCAAAGCCTGACCCCAGAATACCCTGAGGGTCAGAAGTCAAATCAGAGTCAGGAGCCACTAAATATAGTAAATATAGTATATATATATATATGTGTGTGTGTGTGTGTGTGTGTGTGTGTGTGTGTGTGTGTGTGTGTGTGTGTGAGGGGACTTACGGCGGGCAAGGCAAAAAAGGAGACTCCCAGAAGAGCAAAGCCGGCAGCTAGTAGCCGCCCCTGCCAGGTACGAGGGGTCTTATCACCATAGCCAATAGTGGTTAGAGTTATCTGGATGGGTGAAAAAAATATAAATGATCTCACACACACATAATATGACAGGTCTAACAAAATGTAAACTGTATCAAGCTGACAGGCTGCATTCTCTTAGGTTTGTTTACCTCCAACCACAACAATATGCGTGTGTTTTATATGTTAAAAAACTTCAACCGACTGATGCCTGTCATTCATGTCATTTTCAAGTCTATTTCTTCACGTTTTGGGAGTCTAGTACATTTGTGTTAGTTGATCTCATTACTCCTTGACTGTGACTATGAATCTCATATCAATCTGAAGTTTATATAACAGAAGAAGTCATTTACGTCTTCAGTTCATGTCCCAGCCAGGGGGATCTTTGTTGCATGTCAAAACCCTCTGTCTCTCTTTTTCTCTCCTCCCACTTTCTGTCTGTATCTCTACTACTATCAAATAAAGGGTTTTCCCTTGCCAAAAACAACAAAAACAATCTTAAAATCTGCTGATATCTGTATGTAACCACATTGAATATATATATATATATAGTAAATCTGGACACATTGACACGAAGAATTGAACAACACTCAGTTCTCTACAGTTGACACCTGCCAATCCCTGTGAATGGACATCATGAACTTTATATCTGAAAACTGAAGGCAGCTTTATTTATATTGCACATTTCAAACACAGAGGCAATTCAAAGTTCTTTACATAGGCAAAGAAAAACATTAGAAAGACTTAAAAAACAATAAGAATAAAACCAAATAAGTAAAAAGATGTAAGTTGGCAGTGCAACAGAGAAAATAAAAGTGCAATGGAGAAACCAGTTATGCAAATGCACAGGAAAACAGCAGATTGTTTTGAAAGTGGTTAAAGTAAAGCATTTGAGATCTAGAGGAACTTGGTTTCATCTGTGTGCAGCATAACAGCTAAAAGCAGCTTCACCCTGTTTGGTTCTCACTCGAGGTCCAACCATTTGACTGCCTCCTAAAGATTTGAGTGCCCTACTGGGTTTATATTATATATAAAGGATATCAGAGATGTATTTTGGCTTAAAATTATTGAGCGATTAATAAACTAGGAGAAGCACTTTAAAATCTATTCTATAAGAAACAGGAAGCCAGTGTAATGCTTTAAGAACAGGAGTAATGCGCTCAGATCTCCTGGTTCTCGTTAGAACTCTGGCAGCAGCGTTCTGAGTGAGCTGAAGATGTCTGATGGTGCTTTTGTGAAGACCAGACAAGAAGCCATTACAATAGTCCACTCTGCTGGATATGAAGGCATGCTGGAGTTTCTGTGCCTGTCTTGTCTTTATTTAATTGAAGGGAATGTAATTACATCCAGCTGTTTACTTGTTCTAGGCATTGACAGAGTGAGTCTAAGGGACCATTCACCCTTGGTGAAAGTGCTAAGTAAATCCGTCTGCATAGCTGTGATAAGCAATGTTATTGTCATGTATGATTTGACCAAGAGGGAGCATGTACAGGTTGAATAATAGAGGCCCAGGAATTGAACCCTGAGGCACTCCACATGTCACCGTGATTGGCTCAGATTTATGATCACCAGCAGCAACAACATAGCCTCTGCCTTCGAAATATGATCTGAACCAACTGAGGACTGTGCCAGATAAGCCCACCCACTTTTCCAGTCTGTCAAGAAGTATTTCATGGTCCACGGTATCAAAGGCTGCACTCAAATCAAGGAGCATAAAAGATATGTAAACTCATTACACTTAGGAGATATGAAATCGGGATCTCATTCTTTTGGGATTAGTTAGCTTATCAAAAGTGGTGAACAAGGCACGAGAGACGAGAAGGCTTGTCTGGTCTTATTTATTTCTGAATTGTATGTACGAAGCCTCTTTTAAAAGTTATTGTAGTAAATCTAAAGATTACTTTTTCTCCATTTGCACTCAGCACTGCATTGTCTTTCCTGCATTGTCTCTTCTGGCTTGTGAATGGAGTGTTTCTCCTTGGTGCTTTCTGATTGCCAGTGACAGTTTTGACAATTCAGGTGAAATTGCATCAATAACTTTCTGGGTGTTACAGTCGAAATGATCCTAGAGTTTATCAACAGAGTATGATGTTGAACTTATTTTGAAGGACATCGCTTCCATGAAAAGACTAGTACACTAGTACAGTCATTTGTACACCTTTTTTGACAGCAATTGATCTGGTTTGGGTATCAGGAGAAACTGACATATCAAAGAAAACACAGAAATGCTCATAGAGGCATATGTCCTTAACAACAGTGCGAGAAAAAACAACACCCTTACTAATAACTAAATCCAGTGTGTGTCCTTGGATGTGTGTAGGCCCTTTTACATGTTGACCACAAAAGTCCTTGGCAGTTTTGTCTTTGGGATTATCAATGTGAATGGGGGAGGAGGTGGTGGGCGTCGTATCAAAGACACATGCGTCAAAGTTAGCCAGGGACTTAAGGCCAATGGTGGAGGAGGACGGCGAGGGGGAGTTAGGGGAGATAAGTGAATCCTCACACATGGTAGCTGGCATGTGGGGTGGAGACGCTCTCTCTTGGCTTTGATGTGATTCATGTTTTAAGCTCTCTTCAGGCGAGGGCTGAGGTGGCTGGCTTTCAAGGTTTCTGGCATGTTGTGTTATGTCTTGTCCTTGTTTGATTGCTTTTGTCTCTTGGAGCAGATGGGTGACGCAGGAAGTAAAATAGGTTAGAGGTGAACAACTTTACGCCTAAATTGTTGAGGCAAATTCCATCTGCCCTACAAAGATGCCTGCGGTCCCAGAAAAAGTTTAAATTGTCAATAAATTGCACTGAATGGAGGGTACATGTAGTTGACAGCCAAGTGTTCAGAGCCAATAATCTGCTGAACCTCTCAGCTCCTCTGTTGACTGGCGGTAGAGGACCACTGATAAACACTTCATTATTCAAGAAACTGAGTGTGTTCAATAAATACGTACAATCTTGTTTGAGGATCTCTGATTGTTGTTTTAAAGTGTCATTGGTCCCTGTGTGCACTATAGTGTTTTTCACAGTTGGGTAAGCAGCCCGAATATCTAAGATTCTTTCTGTCATGTCACAGACCATATCCTTGGGAAGGCAGTACATTTTGGTGTTCTTATTGCTTATACCTTTTACATCTTTAACAACAAAGTCACCGACAATCAGAGTTTCGAACAGAGTCATTAGCTTTCCTTTTAGCCCTTTGCTTTTAAAATAACTCTGTCCTTATCCTGCTGTGGGAGGATGAGAGATTGTGCAGGTCATCTGATGGAGATCCAGGCTCCTGCAGCAGTGGTGCAGATCTGATCTCAGGTTGTACACTCTGTTGTTTGAGAGGTTTGTTGCTAACTATTCCTTTTGCAGCTTTCCACGGCTGTGATCTACTAAGCACAGGGGTTCTGCCTGGATGGTAGTGCAGGCCAGCCGATTGGGTCACAAATCTCAGGGCATTGGTTACTGATAAATACATTCCCAGAGGTCTTTGCTTATTATATGCTTTTTTGTGTTTGTTTTGCATGCTGCCATCTTGTTTTCATCTGTCTCTTTTTGTTAAAGAGACAATTTTGATGACAAAAGTAAAATATAATTCCTTCAGCCACAGAGATCATGTGTGCCTGTGTGTATTATGTAGTACTCACCGTGCCCCACCAGAGGGAGTCTGCATAGGTGTTGAAGTCTGAGTTGATATCTTTTTCTGCCAGGTAGACAAGGAAGGAGGCAAATATCAGGACCAGGAAACCTATGTACCAGGCTGTAATCAACTCCTGAGAGAGAGAGAGGGAGAGAGAGAGAGAGAGAGAGAGAGAGAGAGAGAGAGAGAGAGAGAGAGAGAGAGAGGAGGAATCAATCACACCTGTCAGCAACAGCAACAGCATCATCATAATCCCTGCTGTCATTACCGTATCACTATCATCATTATTGGCAAAATTCCCATCATCATCAAATTTGACTTCCACTTTGACTTGGCGGCACAATTCTGCTTAGACAGCTGATGTATCAATTCATCATCATCACCACCATTAGACCAGTGGCTCGCTGTGTTCTGCAGCCGACCGGTGGGTGTCAGGTGTTTGGGTCAGAACAAAAACAACAACTAATTGCCCAAAATGAGCAGTTAAAAGGTGTTTAAGGGCAGTGAATGTAATTAAGTAACAGCTGGTCATCAGTAGACTCACCACATAGTCACACTGAGAATTATTAAGTTATTTATCCCATTAGTAACCATCACCCACCTTTAAATAACCCTGTACAGCCTTCAACCTCCCTCCTGCTCGTATAAAATGTCTGCACAACTAAGCAATGCTTATAAACCATTCTCAAATATAAAGCAAAGAAAGCATGTTTTTGTAGTATAGCATGTGTAATAAGATATTTAGCATTCCCACCTTGCTGTGAGCGTAAACCACTGAGCCCAGTAGTTTCCAGGTGCCTCCTCTTCGGTCCATACGAACCATACGCAAGATCTGCAAGAAGCGCATGCTCCGCAGGGCTGACGTGGCGAAGATGTTGCCCTGCGTCCCTGCTGCTATCACTGCCAATGATGCCACAAATACTATGAAGTCTACGGGGAAGATGTTTGGGAAGGAAAGACAGAGATAAGATGTGAAGACAAGTCATCATGATAAGATTGCACAATTTTCTCACGAACACACACAGGACTTTGACGCAGGGCTTTGACGTGGGCTTGTGTACTGTTTACACACATAAACTAACCTATGACACAGAAGGGCTTCCTGGCAAATCTCAGCCGTCCCTGCCATCCGCGGTATCTGCAGCAACAGCCAGCCGCCCAGATCCTAATGAAGTACTCCAACCCAAACACTACGATCATCACAAACTCCTGCAAACCACACACACACACACACACAGGTCAGTGACATGCACCAGTCAAATGAGCATAGCGTTCATCCATTCGAATTGTTCTCATTTTATATCAGCTTGGCATCTGTGTATTCTTTGATATATGTGTGCGAGGTGTGTGAAACAGCAAGGACCAGAAATATTCACATCAGTCTGAATATGACAGCAAGTTAAAAAGCGCATAGTATGTCATGTGTGATGAACATCGAAGTTGGGAAGTCAATTTTCCAATCTTTACAATAGCACATGAACCCACCTCCCCACACAGATGTATGTATTTTTCACATGATTTATGTTTCTTACGCTCTATTTAATAAATCTTTGTCATAAGATAATTTTAATTGACCTGGCTGGCAAAAGAAAGGCTGAAATGTTACAAAGAAAGAGTTGGAAAAGGTATCATGTAAATGTTTTTATTATTTATTTTTATAGAAGATTAAAAATGATAAAAGTTACACCAAAGCAGTCAGAGCCTATTAACACGCCACTCTGTCAGTCGTCTCTGTATCTCTTTGTCTTTCTTGCTTTCAGGTTTTTACTGAACGGGCAGTTTAAGGTGCACTGAACCAATCAGTCATTAGATCCATTGCTCGTGTAAGTAAAGTCCACTAATGGCTGATTGCCTGCTAATGGCCAGGTGATTGATTGAAAGAGGGAATGTGAAAGTCAAGAGTCAGACCATTAAATAACATGTAAAGATGAGCCAGGTGGGAAGAGAGAGGGGAGTGAGGTTCAGAAAGAGAAAGCGAGTTTCCATTACCTTTTACTAAAGCAGCCGAAGCACAGAGGAAGAGGGGAGATTATGGGATAGCTATTAGGATTAGTGCATCGTGTCTGTGGTTTCCTGCACGATCAACAACACCTGAATCTTCCCACCTGCTTATTTGGGTGTCTGTGCCTCCACCAGCAAACAAATCAACACGTACACAAGCACACACGGATACACTGTGACTGCAGTAAGTCACTTGTATAAAAGGACAGTGTATGAAAATGGATGCTGAAGTAGTCATATTTATGTCTTTGTGTGTGCGTGAGAGGGGGGAGGGGTCATACCAGGATGAAGAGGCCTTGGTTGGCGAACTTCTGGTGGTCGGGGATGGTGGAGAACACGGACAACACCAAGCAGCTGAACACCAGCAGAAATCTGAAACGTATAATCACACACAGGTCAGTCAACACATTTCAAAACACACACACACATCAGAAATAAGAACACTCTTTGGATAAGTCTTGGGTTTCATTAATCCCTTCAGAGAAAAAACTAATGGGCTAAATAAAACTCAACATATGCTTTGTTCACTCAGTGATTAACCAACAGAGAAAAACTTATTTGCAAATAAGCAGGAAAGGATTTGTTGATCCTCAACTTAATACAAGCACATCATGCCAAGTCGTGTGTCATCAGTGGCTAAAGAATCTGAACAATGTCACCAACTTTAGTTGTTTTATGTGAATAAATGTTCAGATTATATAAATCTTACAGTACTAAGATACCGTACTTATTGTTTTCAACACACTCAACCTGAACATTAACTGTATTTGGTTTCATGCCAACTACATATAAGTGATGTTAAACTTATTCAAAAGATCTAATTCCTGCAAAAACCCCTGAATACCAATAAACTGGATGACAGCATCTATAGATGTGCTGAAGTAATTTACTCTTGTGAGTGAAAGTATTAAGCAACATGTTAACATGTTATTTTCAACAGCAGCATGTCTGCTGGAGTATAAAAGTGTACTGTAGTGTAAGATGACTGGTATTATAGCACTTTCATGAACATAAATGTCCCTTCTATTGAGGAACACACTTGAAAAAAGCTGTCCACCACCTATTTTAATTGCCAAAACTATTGTCACAGAGATTTCTCATTCACAGTGCAATTCTTCCATACATTACATCCACGATGTGAATTCTTCTTTCAGAAGAAAAATGAAAGATGTGAGAGTTCCAGGTTACAAACTACCTGTCGAATAGCAAGCGCTCTTTCCTGTTCAAAAACAACCCCTCACTAAGGATGATGCATTAGCTTTAACTTCAAAGTCAAAACGTTTATGTTTTAAATGGCGTGTTGCTGAAAAGAAAAATGTTGGCACTTATGTGGCAACCGCCACACTGTGTCCCACTCAACCAGTGGAAAAAGTTATTGTTAGATGTTGTTTCAGTGGAACTGTCGACAGTGAGATTAAAAGGAGTTACAGTATGACCAGACTGCAGAGAGGTAGAATTAGATTTTACTTAAAGTGAAGAAATGATGTCCATGTTGTATTTTCATTAACTGTATCACTATCGTATTACTTTTTATAATTTGTAATTTTTTCATTTTTAATGAAGGGGGCCAGGGGCTCCAGGTAGTGGGTGGAAAGTGAGAAGGACGGGTTAACAAAACAAAAAAGCTCACTGAGGGCAGGCTTGAGAATATTCCCAGGGTTAATTGTTAAAAAATAGTATTTTTTATAGTAAACACCACAGGTTAAATTTAGTATCTTTAGTTAATCTCATGAAGATCATGAGATACCTATAAAAAGAATCATAAGAAACATCAGATATGGCATGACCTTACAGTTGCATCTACAAGACCTCTTTGTGTGACTAAAAACATGGTCACAAAGAAAAGCTCATCACACTGAGATGATCTCAACAGTGACAGTAACACTGATGACAGAGTAGTACCTTACGTGACATCAATGCTTTAGTTTACATTCATTGTTTAGTCTAAAATCAAACATTATCACTGCACCTTAAAAAATATATCTGTTGAGCTGAGAGGGAGACAGAAGTGAGAACACACAGCAGCACTGCCTGCCCTCTGAGCCATGTGAATAGCAAACAGTAATGCGGGATTAGCCAGGTGGCAGCTGCTGGTCTGGATGTCAGAGCCCAAAGTTAGAGAACACTTGGACACTAAACCAATTCTCATGGTCTCACACAATGGTGCCCTTTCTCTTCAATTAGTAATGCGATCAACAAGTCTCTCACCAGGCTAATGTGTTAGAAATGAAATGGATTTTAAGCACTCACACTAAAAAGCTGCTTTACAAAATGGGTCAGACAACAAACCAGTGGACAGCTGCTGCTGAGAAACAAATACCGGACTGTATATTATCTATGCAATGCTAATTTCACAGGCACATTTCTATAGGAATATATCTAAAAGGAACAGGGAAAAAAAGAAGAGAAACTTGCTACTGACCAACAAAATAATACATTCATCAGCCATTCAGCAGAAGAGGAAATTATAGCAGAGACTCATTTCCAGTCAAACTAAAACCATCAGAGTCAGTAGAGACAAAGACTGAGGAGGTCAATGACAGAGGACAAGAGGAAGAGAGTTCTGAGATTGTGTCCTGCACATATTTGGTTGGAAGAACCAAACATTTCAAGGGAAGACTGTTCACACCGGTTATCTCTACATGTTGTAGTTTCTCAATGAGGGGTATGTGTATCCCAGGGGGGCACTTCTGCAGTTACCAGGGGGGTATGTGGAAAGAATGTAGAGAATCTCAGCTAATCAGCATTGGTGTGATGCTGATCTTGTGTAAATGTATTGTCACAATAATATGGAGAGAATTTTGTTTCTTTTTAAAGCATTCAAAAAAATGTTTTCAGAGAGGAACTTTCCAGACTTTTGCTTGCAAACTCTAAACTTTTGCTTTCAAACCCTAAAATGTTGCTTGCGAATCTAAAACTTTTGCTTGTGAATCTAAAAGTTGTGCTTCCGGTTCCGCATTATGCCGTGGGCGGAACCTACGCTGAAAGACGTTTCTATTGGCCAGTTGTGATGTGAGTGACAGCTTGGCAACATGCCGTCAGTTAAAGAGAGAGGCTGTTTTGAAGTCCGCCGGAGGAGAGCGGAGAAAGTCAATACGAATGTAAGTTTCTTTCCACATAACTTCCTTACTTAGCAGTAATGTTGTGTTGGAGCTAGATTGCTTTTGTTTAACGAGCTGTGCTGTTGTAATGGGCTGAACAAATACG
>JAVQJD010001174.1:0-14866 GCA_036023655.1 Nannoperca australis
CCCTTGCATGTGTAGAATTTTGAACTTAACCTTCATTGCAGAAATGTTGTCATATTTGATGAAAAACACATTTCAGAATTGCACTTTTTAAAATGGTTTTATTCTGTTTTTTCACTGTATTTGTTGTGCTAATTTTACGTGTTAAATTGCTCCTTATTTTAATCCCAATCATTCATTTTTTATTGCTCTGTATCTGTTGGTTATATGTTGGTTATATGGTTATAGACACACTCTCACACACTTGGATGTATTTGCTCCAGGGGATCTTAAAACCTGCATGTTGAGGCTTGAAAGACGCAGTATTGTTGTACGTTGTGCACATGGTGTGTACCAAAATCAGCACAATAATCCTTTCTACTGCTTTTTCCATTCTCTTGTTGGGGCTTTTTGTTTCATATGGTCTTCCCGTGCAATCCCCCATGTCATATCTGTTCAGACACAAACATGCACACCTGGGAGTCAGTGTACAACCTGGATTTACAAATGAGCAAGTGAGCAAAGCAGTAGATGGTAATTGAGTGTTGTGGTCGTAAAGTCGTGCACCTGGCCAGGTGCTCAAAGATCCTTGGTGAGATCCAGACAGGCATCATGTAAAGACTGATAAACAAATGTTTTAGGTATTGCACACTGAATATTAATAAGAGTCTAATAAGTATAGTGATAAGTAATAGTGATAAGATAAATATTCCTTAGCTCCTGCATCACTCAGGTATAAACACATAATGCAGCTGTTCCTTGTACAGTAGTTTAAACATTTAGCTTGTTCTTTTTTTTTGCTGCTTATGTTGATTTTGCTAAATTGAAGCTTCACTGTGCTTCGTCTGTTCTCCTGTTCGCTGTTGGCCATGTTCATATGATACACACCCACTATGTGGGGTACTTATGTGTACTTATTTAAAGAGTTTATACTGATTGCATACATTTTAAAGATATTTATTTAGCCTTTTTCTATAACTTAGAACTTGATATGATGATAGAAAGAAGGTGTTAGAAGAAAACGTGCAGTTGAATCCATCATACGTGAAATACATTTGAGACACTTTTCATATTTGGGATACCATTTTACGTGTAATAAATTCAGATTATGTGTTTTTCAGATATTTACTATCAGACATCACATGTGATACCACACATTTCATATGTAATGTCACATATACACACACAGCATATGTATGTGATTATTTCACACACAGACAGTTCAGTGCAGCCATATAAGTTTTAGATTAATTGTGTGGAGTTTGAGTACTGCACCTTTAAATTTTTGTTGTTGCTGGTGTAAAATGGTTCATCCCTCTGTGCAAGAGTGAACTGTCTGTCAGAACAGGGAGTGGTGACGCTGAAGGGATGACAACTGCTGAATACCTGACATTTCTTTCCAGCAAACAGGCTGAGACATGGAGAGATGGAAAGAGAAAAAGAAAGGGACCAAGAGGACAGGGTGCTGCTTTCAGACGGCTGTGTCAATGAGAAAAACTGAAGAAAAAGAAAAAGAAAAGATAGAAATAAACTAACAATTAGAAGCCATGTGGATATTTCAACAATCACTGCTCGCAGGCACAGGCTTCAGTGTCTCCAACCAAAGAATAAACAAATAGTTGGGCCTGCACTGTCATCACTGGTTTCTGGGTGGAGTACTGTTATTAAATCTCTTGGAGACAAGCACAAAAAAAGAAAGTGAAAGAGTAAAGGCACAGCTAGAGAGAAAGAGAGAGAGAGGGATATATATAACGCACAAACTTCAGAGAGAAAGAGAGAGAGAGAGAGAGTGAGAGGAAAGAGATATTTAAAGCACAGAAAGAAGAAAGACAGGGACAAAGAAACATAGTCGAGAAGAGTGTTCTGATTTGCCATGTTAGAGAAGGTAAGACTAATTATATTGTTTATTTTTGGAAGGAGTGTCACCGTGGTGGTTGCACAAGCCTAGTGTACTTTATGTCCTGTGCAGTTCCGTGCTCCATGTTGACATAATGCTGCTCAGGTGTCTTTGTTTAGGATCATGTACAGTACGCTGAAGTACCATTCAACAAGTCGGGCAGCCTCTGGTGTTTGTCTCAAGATTTAGCCATGTCTTTGGTGTGTGATTCACAAGCTGCTGTTGGGAATGATTTGTTCATTTGTTTTTTCTATCTGCAGTAGTCGCTTCAAGCTGAAATGAACGAAGCAGCTCGTCTCCCGATGATCCACGCCGGGGACGGGAGGACACTGTCCAGGTGGGTGAGACCCTGCTGAGCTGTGCTTCAAAGTATAGTCCAGTATATAATTTTACAATACAAAAGCATTACAGTTGCATAACTTAAGTGTTGCTGCTCTGTGCGGTGTCATGGTCTGCAACACCATGTATTTAGTCACTACTTGCTATTGTGTTCACTGCAGAGCAGAGTTTCTCTCACTGTTGAGAACCTACAACTGCTTCCTGAAGGACCAGACTCAACTGCACCTCTGTTACTACCAGGTATGTTATAATTACATTCTCAACCTTTTCTATTTCTCTTTTGTTTTACCTCCATTCATATTTTCTCCAAGTCAGCCATGTCATTTCCTTTACAGCAAGTATCAAAGGAGACTGACCCAACATGCTTCTCTCCTCTTGTGAAAATGGTTACTTTAAACTCTGCTAGAACCTTCCCAGCAAATTAAAACAGTAGGAAGCGTGGCTACATAGTGTGTGGGTCAGAGGACATGGGGAAGATTGACTTGACTTGACTACAGATAACAGCTCAAAAAGCATTTAATCTTTGCAATAATTGTGCAGCACACCTTTAAGGAAAATGTGGAAAATGCTGGTATAGCTGCTTGTGATTTGGGGCCATACAATGGTATGTTAATTGAATGTATGACTGTAATTATACACTGTGCATGTGACTGTGGGTCTGTCCCTGTAACAGGGTAGTGATGGACAGGTGGTGGTGGAAGGCTTCCTGAATATCTCCTGGGGAGTGCGAAGACCCATCCGGCTGAAAATACAAGACGAAAAACAGATGATTCCCTTCGCTCCTTCGAACTCACCTGACCCCACCAGTCCAGCCAGCCCGCTCGGAAACAAGAGGCAGGTTTCTGCTTTTGCATACTGCTACTAATATGTCGACAACAGCTTTTGGAACCCTTGCATTCACAAGGCCAACACCCTCATACTTTGTTTTGTCAAATATGAGATATGCATGGGTGTTCATTGGTGTTAGAAAATGAAAATAGTCATTTTGTGAGATGTCTTTGTCTCAACATGTTGTTACATTATCCATGTTTGACCAGTTAAAACCGGACAAACTAGCAAATATGGGCCTACAAATTCTCTGATCAGTACGATTGGTAATTTATTGGATTGCAAACGGAAACAGGTTAGATTTTGCGATAATGCTAACAAAGGCCCTTTTTACAGATATTGGGCTACAGATGTGGTCAAAAATGGGCAGTTTACTTTGTATTAGCCAACTTTACCTGCCATTTTTATTCAGGTTCTCTCTCATAGAGAGCTTAAATGTGCGCTTTGGGATTCATGAGACATAAGTGTTGTTGTAGAGGGATCATGCTGCCATTTAAACAACCCTTGACCTAGTTAATACATGAAACTACATGAGCAAGAGTATCCTTCAGTTGCAGTGTATTTGTCTTTCATGTGACATATAATGAAGTGAGCTTTTAAACAGATCAACAGTTACCTGAATCAAATAATTCATGCCAAGATTACAGTATGTAAAACATAAGTGATGTTCATTTCTACATGCAGGTAATTAGGTTTAAGTCTCTTCTCTGTCTCTCTCTGCAGGGGTATGATACGATGGGGAGAATATGTTGACCTCCACCAGATAGATGAGATAGCTGAGACAACACAGGACACAGTAGTCAACAATCCTTCACCAGGTTGGTTTTTATTTCCCCATAATGTTTCCACAACAACATCATCTTAAAAGTTTTCACTGAAAACTGTATTTCTCTGCTTGGTTACACAAGCACAGTGTGATAGACTATTCCGGTGTTATGCACAAATGAATATGAGACATTTTATGCGTGTGTTTCTGCACACTCCAAAAGTCCCAGTTGTTTATGAGACCACCACACTGCGTCCTGTAAGGCAGAGGAACTCAGAGCTGGAGGCAGAGTCCAACCTGTTTCGCTGTATGAGTGACGCCTCATTGGTCAAGAGGAGGAAGAGTAGGGAAAAGTCAGCCGCCCAACTGGAGATAGAAAGACAACATCGCTTTTCTATCAATGGACACTTCTATAACTATAAGGTAAGTTTCATCATCTCTCTTTGATCATTCTCATCATCATTCATGTGAGACACACAATATGTCTCTCTTTGTCCCTCACTCCCATCTGTGCTGTAGCTCACCAATCTCTCATTGTCTTCTACAGACCTCTATCTTCACTCCATCCTTCGGTACCCCAACTAAAGTTCGTATCTCCAGCAGGTTGACCACAAACCAGGTCATTGAACAGCTACTCAACAAGTTCAAGGTGAGCTTCACAGTGTGTATTAAGCACTGTAAGGTGCAGTGAGCTGACTGATTTATTTTTTTTTTTTACAACACAAGCACAACATAAATTGGAGGTTACATAATTGAGGTTCTATTGTCTATTGTAATCTATTGTTTTAGACTCGTCAACCCTAGGCAACATTATTTTAAGACATAAAAGTGTATAATTTTCACCAGTTAATCCATCAAAATAGACCAAAAATATAGACTGTGAAGTAATGTGATTTAATAAATCAAAAGTTTAGACCTAAGGCAACAGGTATATACAAACCAGAACAAGGATTAATGATGCTAATGATGTTTCTATTTTTCTTTTTCTTGTATGTCCATCCTACAGATAGAGAACGATCCCCAGGAGTTTGCTCTGTACTGTGTTCACCAGAGTGGAGGTATGCTTCGTCTGTTACCAGAGTTACACAGTGAAGGAAATGTAAGACAGCTAAACTTAAGTTGCGTGTGTGTGTGTGTGTGTGTGTGTGTGTTGTCCAGAAAAGAGGAAGCTCACTAACAAAGACCAGCCCCTATGGGAGCGCATACTACAGGGACCCTCTGATGACATCATGAGGATATTTTTGATGGACGTGGACGAAAAGGAAGTCAGCAATGATGTGAGTGTTCTAGCTAGAAAAAACATGTATGATGTAGAGTTAAATGTAACCCTATAACAGATTCACTTTCCTTTGTTCTTTTGCTTTCTCCTCTTCTCTCCTCTCAGGTAGCCCAGTATCTGAACTTGGAGCTTCCTATCCTGGAGCAGGTTCTGCTGAAACTCAGAGAAGAAGAGAACAGAGAGATACAGAGGGTCATTGGCAAGTCAGTATCTGATCTTATACACTTATTATAAATCCTTACTTAAAAGAGTCCAGTAGTTTACTGTTATCCGCATATTCATATGAAATTGTTACAGTAAAAGCATTAAATTAAAAGTACACACTAACTCTGTAAACTGAAAAATCAACGTTTCTTTGTTATAGATCTTTGTCAGGCATGACACTCCCAATATGAAACATCTTTATACTCAAACCACAGATTGCAACAACCAATCAATCATTTAGTTTGACACTGTGCAGTTCACTTCCCCTGTACGCCTTCATTCTGCCCACCTGTCTAACAGATGCACATATATTGTGACTATATTGATTTTAATTAAGCGTTTGAAAACAAAATCACTGTAGTAACACTTCCAGAGCAGATAATGGCGCAAATATTTTCCTTCATTGATTTGCTGCTTACTCATGGTGTCTGTTTGTGTTTGTGCGTGTCAGGTACCACCACCAGCATAGACTCTTATCACATATGCTAAACAGTAAGACGTTGCCTCATATTGAGACCAGTGTCTGACAACTGCTGATCTGAGTCCCCGACACAGCACCACTTTAAGGATGAAAGAGTAGCTGTGGAGAACTCTGAAAATTTTTTTACAACAGAAAAGTGAAGATGTTGGAAAATATTACATGACGTATTACATTACAGATAAACAACAAAGAAGTAACAAAATTGTCAAATCAAGTCTTACAAACTGTCACTTATATTGTTTATGTTTATTCACTGCATTCCTTCATTTGTTGTACAAGATAACTTTGAAAGATGCTGCTGTAAATAACTGTAAATCAGTGTTGTGTGATCATTAATAAATATAGGTTGTGGGACCAGCATGACCTCTTATGTTCTGTGCTCTGTTTGGAGTATGCCACTGGAGGCTATATACGTAAACAACGGTATAAATGGATCAACAATTTAAATGTATATTTTTTCATTACAAATGTAGTGAAACGATACTTTAGGTTCTGCGGTCCCAAGAATTTGAATATTTTTCCCTTTTGTGGCCAAATAAATAAAATAGTAACTATTACAATGTTGAATAAAAAGTCCCATTATTTCTTACTTGAAATTTGAAAGTGTACCCTTGTCATTCAACTTATAATTGGGATCACATTTTGAAATGATTTCCATTTTTATGGACATTTACAAACCTGTCATTCCCTCTGTGTCCAGCAGTGGTCACCAGTGTGTTTTTTCACACCCACCTCCTCAGCTGCTTCTCATTCCCTTATTAGTCCCTTATATCCTCCTGGGACCCGTGGGGAAAAAAGTGTCTTACACTGTTCTTTTCTGAACAAAATGTCCACTATGGAGGACACAAGTCAATGGGCTGGGTCTCAGGAGGGTATAACAGCATTCCAGCTCCCAGTCCCTGCCAGATTATCTGTTGTGCCCACATATGTAGCGCTCAAGCCTCTGTTCTTGTTTGCTTCCTTGTCTGTTTCTGGGCTTCTTTTGCCTCCTTGCCTGCTCCCTTGTGGACTTGTTTGCCTTAGCTGACTGACCACCTGTGGCTGATCTTTGATGCTCTCCAAGGAGACCAGTAAAGCTCATTTTACCTTATCCGCTTTGTCCCTGAGATAGGTGCTGAGTCCATACATCTACTACCAGAGCGTCACTGAGAGGCTCGTGCTCCACTCATTACTAATCACTCTGTGTGGAGCCAAACATTGTTCCAACGATATCAAATGTATCAGGCTGAGTGTTAGTGGAAATACACATCTATATATATATCTAAAACACAGAGTTGGAACAAGCAGATACAGAATACGTATGAGTATTTTTTCCAACCTACTTTAGGGGAAATAAAAGCTAGATAGATAGATATGTGTATAAAACAGGAGACTGCTTACAAGTGGAAAATACTGTCATCCTAATAGCTATTTAATGGTGTAGTGCAGAGTGAGCTGTTTAGTGACAAAGACTTTATAAACGCTTTTATAAACGCTTGCCAGCCCACCAGGCAGCCTCATATTACCCAGCGCGGAGTGTAATTTTCCTCTGACATGATGAATGACCAAATGGGAATAAATGGTAGCCTTTACAGTAGTTGTTTAGTTGAAGGATAGATTTTCCATGGGAATCCCATCAAGCAGCCCAATCTTGTGCTTTTCAGAAATGGAAAGAGCTTTGTTGTTCGAGTTGTGGTGGAGAGATCTGCAGATGTTGGCTGGGTGACCCCATCTCAAAAGAAAATCCAGTCTCTATGCTAAATTTTCACCTTTACTGAAATTCTAAATAATAGCATTCAATCTCTCTTTGCCAGCTAGGCTTTAAAACGAAGGAAGGAGGTTGTCTCTCTCATATGTTATATTATCTCACAGTGGATAAGGTCTTTTGTAACTGTGTCAACAGAAATGTAATTTTTTGGAATAATTTTGAATTAGAAATCTAATGCATTATCAGCTACATACACTGAACAAAAATATAAATGCAACACTTTTGTTTTTGCTCCAATTTTACATGAGCTGAACACAAAGACCTAAACTTTTTCTGTTATCTCGGCAAAGGAGAAGTTCTCACTAACACGAATTTAGACCATTTTGTGAACAATATTTGAAAGAAAGAGACCTATTGTGTAGGTAAGTTTTAGCTCTATGAGTTCAGCTCATCTAAAATTGGAGCAAAAACAAAAGTGTTGCATTTATATTTTTGTTCAGTGTAGCTTCTAAATGCTCCACTGTTCTTAGTAGCAAGTTGCTAACTTTGTCTATCTTCTGTTTGGTGTTGGACAGGTCACTTATAGCAGTTAGCAGAGCTGATGAGAGTGCTGAGACTGAACCAAAACAGTTGTGGCCTGTTAAATTAAAACAATGTGCTGCCCCCTGGAATGGGGTTTGCAGCTCATTTTCCTCTGGGAAAGGAAAAACTGTGTAAAGACTGAATCCAAATTACAGTAAATTAACTGTAAAAAGCGAATGTGCAAAGATGGCAATGAAAAAAGGTACCATTTCTTTTTCACGACACGGAAATGTTCCAGAACTTTTATACATAAAATAAACAAGGACAATTTTCCATCAGTATATCATTTTATTTTATTTCTTCTAGGAGTGTCTGCATCAGCGTTTGGAGCAGACACTATTACTCACATTCCTCTGTGCAAGTTGGACAGAGGGATGACATTTCTGATATTCAGAATCAACAGGTTAATTGAGTGCAGAAATCCTTAAAGATACAGAATAATCCACTGTCTTTTCTGAAATGTATAAAAATGTATATTTTTATACATTTACATTTTTTGACTGAATAGAATTGAATAGAAATAGAATGAAACATTTCTGGAGAAAGAGCTTGAGATAGGTGTTACACACAGGAAACATCATTCAAACAAATATGATGCATGCCAAGTAAACATGTGATTTTTCAGTTATTATGGAGGATTTAAAGGGTTGACTTTGAAGTGACAATGCAGGATGAATGTTGAAAGGCTGGGTTCTTTGTTATGACTAATCTCTTATCATTTGACATTTGAAAGAAAATGTATATATAAATCCCACCAATTCATGTTCTTTACCTCTTGCCTATAGACCCTTGATCATGAATACTGACAATTTTTAACAAGGCCGAGTGTGTCATGTACGACATACTAAATATCTGTGGAACGCTGCATGATCCTTTTTTAATTTTGGCCCAAAAGTTCACTGTTCACTCGACCTTTTCTCACAGATGATGAGTTGGCTTAACAAGAGGGACTTGAGTTAGTGGCATATAGCTATTTTCATAAATAAATAGGTTAATAAAACATTAACCTACAAACCACAGATCATTTCCACATTATGGTAACAAAAATCAACATTTGCTGGCCACCTTTTCCAAACTCTTTTTATTGAGACCACGATGTGTCATTGTTATCAGATCAATCATATTGACCATCATAGCACTAATCCACCACTTAAAATCATCTGCAAAATATTGGTTGAGAAACTAACATCAACATTGTATCAAAATGTAATAAGGTAGTCAAAGCCACAGAGCTAAGCTATTTAAGAAAAAGTTAAGTCTATTAAAAAGTTAAATCATCTCCACAAGTTTCCTGCACTTGTAACCCTTCAGCTCATGCTTGTTGCCGTGGGGATTGAAGGCCACCTCAAAGTTGCACTTCACATGCTGCGGAGGGAGAAACAGCAACTATTACACAGGAAGTGGGAAATCTCCAAAATCTAACTCACTGTGAAAGGCAATAGGCCATTTTCAGTCTTTGTATTATGAAAGAATATAAGACAGAAAAGCGTGATTGTAAATGGTGAACACATGGAGATGAAGAGGGATGTGTTTGTGATGACATTACCTTTAACCCTCTTAAACCCACATAGATAAACTTGGGCATAGTTTTATATTTTTGCCAATTCTGAGCTTATTCTTTCAGTCAGTGTCAAGTGTACATAATATAGTTCAGAGGAAGCTACCCTTTCTTTCTGGTGCAGTGTAAAGTCACCGTCATGCATTTCCTTTGTGTGAGTATATCATATTTGACATAAAAAAAATGGCCAGTGAAAGAAACGTCTGTTGAATAACTCCATGGTCAAAAGGGTATACATAATAGTGACAAGAATAATTTCTGAGTTGAAAATAACTTAATAAATACACACAAAACAGATTTACCTTTTTCTCAAGACTGTAGCTGTTCAAGTCATGGTTTTCAGCCTTGAGAAACTTGGTTTTTCCCAGGACTGCATCAATCTTAAAGTTGATCACATTGGTCACCTAATACGATGAGTGGTGGACAGAATTATTAGACATTGGGACGCTGTAATAGCATTACATGGTGGTGGCACGGTGTGATGCGTGTGAGTTCCATTGTTTTTGAAAGAGGACTCTAACCTGACTCTGAGCAGCGGTGATGGAGACCAGTTTGAACATCTTCTTGCTTTTGGACTGCGTGTTGAACATCTTCACAGCATGTTGGGCTGCCTCCTTAACATCCTTTGAGTGTGGACTCCTCTCGGACCAGCCACCCAGGAGAGACACTTTTTCTGTGAGGAAATTAAACACAGACACAAGGTAAATTTCACACAACTGCACGATGGTTATTTGTGAGACAACAGTGACGTATACACGATGTTCTTGATAAGATAGCAGACCATTAAAGTGGCACAGCATTATACATTAAAATGCACACATCCATACACATAGAGATGTACATTAATAACCCTATGCAATTAAAAGCACACCCATACTTCTATGAATGAACAGACTTAAATTATACAATCACATACACAGGCGCATACAATCAGTCTGCTGTGAAGTGTTATGAGTGTGTGTTTTCCCTTTGGGGTTTTAATGCTCCTTCATCCAGAAAATGTGCTGTTTCAGTCCAGAACATCAGTCAAGGACTTGGAAAACTAAGACCACCAAACCCTTGATTCAGCCAGTTTTTTTTGCTAACGCTTGTTTTACACTGCCAAACCTTCTTCACTACATCACCAAGCCTTTTCACAAGGAAAGAGAAACATCATTTTTAAAATGTAGAGGTAATAGTTGCAGCTCATGTGCCTTGGGTGGTCCAGCAAATCAAAAACGATGCTATTCTAGCTCTAGGGATGGCAATGTCGGTCAGTTGGTCTATCACTTTGGTCCAGGCTAAAATATCTCAACAAATATTGGATGGATTGCAATGAAATTCTGCACAGACATTCATGGTCCACAGAGAATGAAACTACAGACTTTACTGATCCCTTAACTTTTCCAGCGCCACCATGAAGGTTGACGTTTCTGATTTTCATTTAGTTGTTTTGACAACAATTGAACAGCTTGCCATAGGATTTGGAAATTCATGGTGCCTAGGGGATGAATCTTATCGACTTTAGTGATTGCCTGACTTTTCTTCAAGCACTACTGGGAGATTTACTTTGGTGGCTTTGATCCTGAACTTTTTATCTAGCGAAGCCATCAGATCAACATTTCTTGTGCTGATTAGCGAGATACATGGAAGCAACATGTTCAGATAAATGACGCATTTTAGTCCAACCGTCCCAACCCATCAAAGTTGGGCGTGCAACAGACCACACCCAGCATTGCAGTTGGTCATCGGACATCAGAAGGACAACAGTCTTGAAACTTTCAACCCATTGTGGTCAGTGAAACTGTGCTTTTCCTCCACATGAAACTTAACATGGAGTTGCTCTTTAAAGGCACACTATGTAAGATCAGAAAAGAAATTATGTAGAATTACATGACTATGTACATAGAAAGACCAACACAGCCATGTAATGACAAGTGAAAACCAAGCAGACTTTACTCTAAACACTTTAAAGTCTATGATGTAATCCTGTGGATTCTACTGTACATACAGTAATCTACATATTACATAAATCAACCAAAATATCTACTGTCAAGTGTTTATGACAAATGACATTCCATTTTGTGTTGCAGTCTGCCTCTAAAGGCTATCATATTTTCCCCTGCGGCACTTAGATACACCTTATGTATGTATACTTTGAATCAAACGTACAATTTGCTACTGTACTGACTATGTTTTATCCTGTTGAGCATTTACAGTATATGCAATGTACACATATGAGCCTGTTTCTCTGCTCTGTATAACCATGTCACTAACAGAAGCCAGTGATGTTGGGAAAAATAGTTGCATGGGCACTGAGCGGCCCTGGTGGATTATTTTTAATTCCCTAACCCCCAGGAAACCAAACCACACTCTGCCAAATTACATAGCGTCTGACCAATGATGACTTTCTCTGACTGGCTAAGTCAAACTGACTGTGCTTTTCCTGTTTGTCTGCATTCTCAGCGATCAAATGGGAGTGTACCAGCTGACGGAAACAAACTAGCTGGCTTTCTTGTCATTATCGTTGTCATTGCCGGATTTTGTTGTTATATATACGTGTGTATATGTTTTGTCTTTTATTTCAGTAGTGTATACTTGTACTTTTTGTCTTTTTTTATACATTTCCTCTAAGTGCTATACAAACTGTATATTGTTTTATTTCATTGTATTAAAAACGGCATATGAACGCACACATGATTTTGATGCTGATGCCTGCTGCAGTCATTGTTGCATTCTTTGTATTGTAGTAGTACTGTATAATATAAAAAAGTGTGTACACAGTCCAAAGTTATTCTCTGTTGTATTGCAATTTATTTACTCTTCTCTAACTGCACAAACTGTCCACATAATCCCAATATGCATTACTTGATATGTTAAATATTAGAATCTCAATGACACGTAGTAATATTTCCTTCTTGCAAAATTTGACTAGGCTAATATTCAATTTTCCTTTATCCACATCACACCTTTTTGGGGCACTCATCAGAATTCAGGGAAAAAAGTCAGAAAAGGACTATTTTACACAATGTTGTTGAGAAGTGTGCCTAGAGCAGATTTAAAATAAGTCCAACATAGTATTATACTATGATATTATACCCATAAGTAGATAAAGATACAGTTAGATTTAGTCAGAATTTAAGGGTGAATTGTTCTGTTTCTAGCATTTTATCTCTGTGGTTACATCAATAGAGGTATGAATTGTAGTGTAACCATCAGGACAGTATCATACGTAGTGGTAACTAGAGTTGTGGAGCTTTAAAGATGCCTTTCAATCATATAGTATAATATAGTAACTATCAAATAGTTTTTAAGAAATGTCTTTAAATATTTAAATACATGAAATATTACCCATGTTTGTTTCTTGTTGTTGTTTAATGTTAAGACTCAGTTACCTTATTTTGAAAGTGATATCAAGCTACAAGGTCTGTTCTTTCTTCTGTTATTCTCTGTTCTTTTATCTCGCCTGCCTCTCTGTAACTTCCCATGTCTATACTCCTACTTCTCATCCACATCAGTACTTACTTGGTGTGA
The DNA here is from genome assembly GCA_036023655.1 of Nannoperca australis. Taxonomy (NCBI): domain Eukaryota; kingdom Metazoa; phylum Chordata; class Actinopteri; order Centrarchiformes; family Percichthyidae; genus Nannoperca; species Nannoperca australis. Next base: position 13,111 of record JAVQJD010001174.1, read on the forward strand.
TGATTTCCTCCACGTGCTCTCCTACACACAGCTGGACAAATGACAGACATATCAGCACTGACAACGGGAGAGACATCTTTGCTTGTTAACCAACACCAACCGGTGCTGAGCTCTTCACAAGGGAAAGACTGGTGGAAGATGGACTTCCACAAAAACACTTCAGATGAGCAGGACACTTTACTTGGGCTGAACCACTTGCCAAGCAGATGTCCCACAGATGTCCTGCAGTGTTTATAGCAAGCTGGTGGTGTCTGGGTCCACAGAGAAAGCTGTAAGAAAAAAAGGGAGTATTGAAGATAGAAAGTTACTTAGAATACTGCAATAGAGTCACAAATTACAAAAATGGCAGATATATAAAAAACAAAGAGTTAAACAGTGGAACTCTTAACCTTTATGATATTGAAAAAAAACAGGACTTCACCTATTGAATGCTGGAGCTACAGTAAGCCAGAGTGAGGGAGAGAGAAAGAGGGAGGGTGTTGAATGGAAGTGGCTGTTCAGCGTTTAAGCTCTGGTATGTTTAGCAGAGAAGTGAAGACCACACCCAGCCACTGCCTTTCAATGATGACGTGATGCATCAGCGGCTTTGGTGGGTGTGTGTGTGTGATGAGTGTCAGAAGTGTGCAATTGTGTGTGTGTGTGTGTGCGCGCGCTGGTGTTCTGTGCTCTTTGTTCGCATTTATGTGCGTTATGTGGTGTGTAACCTGCTAATGTGATGTGTGTATGTGCGTATTACATTCTGAAGGTTTCTTTACACGAGTGAACAAGGCGCTTTTTGTGGAGATCTGACTCAGTCTCAGCTGTTTACGCCTGCTGGCAGGCAGTGAGTCACTGTGCAAACTACAGCACAAAGCAGGACCACAGCACGTATAATATAGTGAGAGATACGTTGCCAATATTCAATACTCAATAACATATACGTTCAATATAATGCCCAAATATAAAGTCTTTAGAAAATAACCTTTTTAAGGACATAAAAGTTGTCGCAAGTTCATTATCGGATGAGGCCGCATCCATGTTTGTTTACGTTGTCGACATCAGTCAGTCCATTACCTGCCGAGTGCATTGCGCTGTTACATAAGTGGGAGAGTCGTGTAAAGGCTGTGTACATTACATTTAGCAGACGATTTTATCCAAAGCGACTTGGTTGATAGGCACACAGCTGTACCTCTCAGCCACCACACCTCCGCTGTGTAGAAGCAAGACATGTAGGGGGAGTGGGGTAAGTAGTGCCAATTTTTACTTAAAATGCCTTTAAAGCAAGGGCATTACAGTAATGCCTCCAACTAAAATATGTACATATAGTTTAGGATGTTGTGCATCCCTGGGAACAATCACTTTGGATCTTAAATAAACAGTTTGAGAAATATAGCTTTAGAAAAAACAGTGATTTTGTGGCACAACTTGCCCCAGGTGCGGGGTGAGTTGTCCCATTAGAGAGAATACACTGGGGTAAATTGTGCCATTGATAATTGAAGTAAAACAGATCATTTTAATCTCATAAATGATAATGCTATATAAAAGCAAGACAAATTCAATACAAAATTACTTTAATTCATTACTTTATTTAAGATTTATTCAAAGTTTTAACAACATCAAAGGCCACTTTTCTAAAAAGACCTATACCGTCACATGAACACCTAATTGACTCTTACTCTTTACAGATCCAGCCTACTACGCCTACAACTTAACATCCTACTTATCAATGCTGCAGGGAAATATGAACTTCTGTTCCCTTCTGGCTGTACCACCAAGT
>JAVQJD010001183.1:0-16980 GCA_036023655.1 Nannoperca australis
TGTGTGTGTGTGTGTGTGTGTGTGTCTTTACCAGGGCCTGCTGTCAGAAATTCTGCGGAAGGAGGAGGACCCTAAACACGCCTCCCAGTCCTTGCTGGTCAACCTGCGGGCCATGTACAGCTTCCTGCAGCTCCCCGAGGCTGAGAGGGAGCGCTTCTACCAGGAGGAGAAAGACAGAAGCCTGACTGGATTCACCCCCAGCTGCAATAACACACCACCTAGACCCACACAGGTCAGACTGAAAAAGAGAGAGAGAACATCAGTGTCACAAAGCTGCTGTGAAATGTTTTAATTAATGTGTTTCTCCTCATGAAAGAGCACTGAATATTGAAGTGGAAGATTTACTTTGCAGAATTGTTTTCACGGAGAATTTAAATCATTGTTGTACAGTACCAGACAAAGGTTTGGACACACTATCCCATTCAGCAAAAGTAAAATGTAGATGCAGAACATGCTCTGCAAATAAATTATTTTTCACATATCTTGTATGTATGGCCAGAGAATACAGATCAAAGGAGGTTAAGTAACCAAAGGTATTTAAAATGTAAACGACATAATCAACAACAAAACATAAGTCATCAAATTAGGGAGTTGTTTTGAAGTTGTGAAGCTTACTGACACCTGAGCTTTCCTCTAACAGCACCATAAAGTTGACATTTGTGGTTTTGATATTTATTGTCCCCTCAGGATGATTTGTAATACATTTGGTGACCCCTTATTAGCTGTTAATACCATTCATTTTGTCAAATACCTCCAAAGGTAATGCCATTCCAATCAGACTCAGTTGTACCTTGTGTTTAGCTTATGCTAGTATGCAACACACTAAACTAACATGGTGAACGTTGTAAACAACATACCTGCTAAACGTCAGCGTGTGAGACTCTGTAAACCACGCCCACTGGAGTGCATCCCACCACACAGCAACGTTGAAGCATGTTTCTGTTGTTAGCTGCTAGCATGGCTGTACACTCTTGAAATCATCATATTTTACACAAAACTGCTTTCTTTTTTTAAATTAGCAAATCAAAAGATGGGAAGGTAGGAAAGGATTACCTACTAATCAATGCTTGAAAGCAAATATATGTATTTTATTTCTATACATAATTTTTCCAATACTGCAGTGCAGGAAAGATGATAAATCTCATCTCTCATCTCTACTGTTTTTTTTAACCATACATTTTCTCCCATTGTTGTATGGCCAGCACTGCACTCCTGACATCCACTGTTGGCATAAAGAGCAGCCTGCCACGTTTCCTCTAATATACATGAAGTTGCCAGATGCTTCCCCTGCCAGGGAGTTGCTTCACGGCGCGGGAGTATCATGTGCATTGGTTCACGCTGGTGCCAAGCCCTGAGATCACTCCACCTTTGTATAGGCACCCCTATGATTGTATAAAGAACCAGATCCCTCACTGGCTTCTCATATCTGATTACTTAAAAGAGTGTTGTTCGTAGCACCTGGCCATTGTCTTGCATGATCTTTGCATTTGAATTGAAATACTTTTTTTTTTTGCCTTCTTGTCTTTCTGTTTTTAGGCGAGACTGTCCCCAGTTACAGGAGTGTTGAGGACAGACAGTTGTGTTCTCAATGTCAGCGCTTCTATCTACGAGGAGATTCAGCATGAGATGAAGAGAGCCAAGGTGTCACAGGCTCTGTTCGCAAAGGTGGCCGCTTCCAAGAGTCAGGTACTTACATGCTCGCTAGTGTGAATCTGATGAAGACGTCCAATCTTAAACACACACATATTGCACCCAATTGTTTCTATTGCTTGATTATTCAAATTTGGCTTCCATGATGACTCCATCTCCTCCGTTAAAGCAGGGATGCTAGTGTGTGTGAAGGAAAGCCCAGATAATCAACCAGCAGCTGTACTCTGCAGAGGACTATCATCAGTGCATCAGACTGCTATTGTGTCCTAAATTATCGCTTTAATAGTCACCATACAAAAACCCGTGCACATACACACACACACACACACACACACACACCACTTATTTGTGCACATAGAAATGCTGTATGAGCACAGACGTACACACTATCCCACAAACACAGCCAAACAAATGCACTAATACACACATACACACACAGGCATGATTTGAGTGTTTATTGTTCTCATTTTTATGGCGGCCCCATAAGCTTGTTATTGCCTTTTGTTTTGAGGATAATTTCCCTTCATGGAATGGGGGGATTTTAGCTGTCTCATTTTCTCTTCCTCTCGTGCATGTCTCCAATTTTCACTTTTCTGTTTTTCTTTCTTTCTTTCCTTCTTTCTCCCTTCTCTCTGCTCATCATGATGTTTGGAGGTCATTCAGATGTCAGGCCAGTACAGACAGGTGGTCCAAAACCCCTGAGGTTCTTATTCTATCTCTTCTCTGGCCTCCCTTTTTACTTTATGTTCTCTTTGCCTCTCTCTTTCTCTTTTTCTCTCTCTCTCTGTATTACCCGGCTGTTTGGCAGGCAGAACCATGCTGGATCTCTCTGTTCTATCTGCACTGTGCATCTGGATGGCATTGTCTGCTAGACTTGGGCTACAGCCAGGTGTATGTGTGTGTGTGTGTGTGTGTGTGTGTGTGTGTGTGTGTGTGTGTGTGTATCAGCCTGCTCGCAAACATAATCATGCTCCAGTTCATGAATCGGAAACTAGCTTGGCTTTACGTTCCTCAATCTGCCGCTCACAAGTTTCTTCCCTCGTGATGCACAAAAACATTCTAGCTAAGAAGAAAATCTCACCATCATTTTTTGGCTTTGCCATTAGAGGAATATTCAAAACTGCCTTCATTTATTGTGCTTGTATATTCATAGCGAACAGGAATTAGACAAGAAGCTTGAACCCATTTTGGATGAATATGAAAAGAAAATGATTGTGAATTTACACTTTAAAGACTGAACACACTCATTTGTTGTTTGTTTCTTAATTCAGAATTCAATCGCTGCAGTTATTACCACTTAAATCTTATTCAATTCTAATTAGTCACAAAATGAAAATTTATCATAAAAAATGGCATTATGTTGCTATGTCAATTTTTCCCACCACAGTGTTAGCCTTACACCAGAAGTTCGCATAGAACAGATCAAAATATTAGATTTTAGAGACGAACAATGAAATAACAATGAAAAAATATTGTAACCTGTTTTACATTTATCTTTCTTTGTTCCAGACAAACTTCTAAATGCTGTTTGTTTGATCATGCAGTGCTTGAGGGTATGTTGCATGGTGAGGTTTGCTTTGTTTAGCTTAAGAAGTAGTGAGAAGTAACTGAGTCTATCCAGACTACACGTTTTACAAAACTGTTCATCAAAGAAACTAGATTATATCACTTTCAATCCATTTCCTCTTGACATTTTCCAACAGCCATAAATAAATAAATAAATACAATAAAATAGCTGAGTAATGTGTACTTTGCATAATGTGTATTTTTCTGAGTGGTAAGTGGAGTTACTTGTTTCCATAGACACCCAGAAGTTTCAGACTCTTCAGTAGGCAGAAAGACCCTAAGATATTGATACTTATATTGAGGTATATAAAGATGAGCTTGTTGATGTAGAAATATTCACTATAATTAATGAACTAATTAACAAAATTATTGACTTAATTAGCATGGCTAATGGATATGTTTATTATATCGAGGCAATTATGGCAGGACATTAGGCGGCTCAACAGCTTGTTGTTGTAGCATTATAGTTGATCACACAAGAGATATTTTTCTGCCTTTTTCCTCTCGCTCTACAGAGTTGTTGGATCAGGTCAGATAGACCTGCACTACAGGAGCTTGCTGGGTGTCAAGGTCATGTTTAAGGACACCACAGAAGTACAAATGTGTGCTGACATTGTCTTGACTTCTGGGTGAAGGAGAGGCAATTTAATGACCACAGAGCAACTTTGTGTGCTCAGTCTTACACACTAAATACGGGGACTTAAATGAAAGCATTACCATTCCTCCTGTAGGGCTGGCTGTGTGAGCTGCTGCGTTGGAAGGAGGATCCCAGCCCTGAGAACCGGACCCTGTGGGAAAACCTGTGCATGATCCGCCGGTTCCTGAGCCTTTCCCAGACTGAACGAGATGCCATCTACGAGCAGGAGAGCAGCAACATAACGGCACAGCAGCACTGCAGTGACCGGCTTACGCTGCTCAGCAATGACAATACACTGGTGAGACTACCAAAAGAAGATGAGCAAAATATCACTGCACACACATAGCTTTTCATTTTATGTTACCAGCCAACAGCAGTTTGGAATAAATAAATAAACAAACAAACATGAGCAGCAAAGGCTAGAACATAAAAAAATTACTTTGCAATCAACATTTTTTAGAGGGGAGTGTATCCTTATTACTACATCGTTTTTGTAAAGCACTTAATAATGTATTTAGCTATGAATAAAAAGTTTAATTTATATTTGACCAGAAATGTGAAAGAAAATACATCACATTGGTTGCCAATAGATTTCTAGCGTGTGCAGTGGAAAAGCAGCACCGTAACGACAGCTAAATGCCAAAAAAGATGATTACCACATTAAGCAATGATCCGTGAGGCTGATTAGTTCTTTTTCATTCACTTCCATTGCATGTGCATGGATTGGTGGCTTGATTATAGCATATACTCACAATGGTTGTCTATCTCTTTGTTTGTGAAAGCACAGTATGTTGCATTAATAGCAAGACACTTTACATGTACAGGTCCACAGCTGATCAGTTCTGTGAGCATGGACCCTGGATGGTTGCATTGCAATGTGAAACCTCAGCAGATCCAGTTTTTACTACCTTCAGTTTCTTATCAGACCAGAGCAGCATGTTCTGTCTTCACTCCTTCTTCTACCCAGCCATGATATGTTTGATATGGAGTAATCACTCTGTGTATGTTCTGTAAACTTAACCTGAGGTCAAATGAAGGACAGAACTGCCACCACTTCCTACATTCAGATTATGTAAAGCTTCAGTGAGAAGCAGTACCATCATTGAAAAGTAAAACCTAACACACAAAAAGCCACGTTGTTTAGTTTTCATTACATGGAAGCAATTCTAATATCAGTGTTCCAGTGATGGAGAATTTGATGCCACTTCTCTTTAAAATACAGTCTACAATGAACAAAGCACATTTCATTAAGCAGTGAAGTAAATTATTATAGCCGTGACTTGTACATTTTAAAATAGAATCCACTTTAAATCATACAAATACATTTCTGTCTAGGCTGACTTCACATCATCTGTCATTAAAATAAATGAATGAATGTCCATGTCAACACAAACGAAATTCAGTTGGGTGAAAAATATAAAATCCAAAAGACTAAGTATGGCTTTTTACTCTAATTGCTCCAAATTTCTCCTTTTCTCTTGTCAGTACCAACGCAACTCTACGCTGCCACAGCAACACCATCTTCAACCCCATCAACCCCTGCAACCAGAGGCAGGATCTCACCTGTCTCCACGGCAACCATGTGCTGCATCACCAGCCGAGTCAGAGGTTGGGGGCAACTGGGGGCACATGAGAGTACTATTGCAGGGCAGGGGCAGTAGTTATGGGGAGAGAGGGGACAGTAAAGACTGGGTTGAGGGGGGGCGAGGAGAGGGCAGCAGTCTGGTAGGGGACTGGGGCGGTACTGGTACAATGAGGGACAAGGGTGCAGAAAACAAAGAGCAGGTGAGAGATGATAATGTGGGTGAGGAAGGGATCAATGAGATCACTGGAGACAGCAAAGAGGGACGGGTTCAGGAGAAGCTCGTTATGAAGTGGCCCGGTGTAAGGGATGAGGACCGAGGGATGGCTGGGGTTTGTTCAGAGGCACTTAATGAGGTCCAAAGTGGAGATGAGGTCCAAGGTCAGGGGTTAAGAGTGTCCCACGAAGCACTGGGAATCCTGCAGAGTTTCATTCAGGACGTGGGCCTCAACCCAGACGAGGAGGCGGTCCACACTCTATCGGCTCAGCTGGGCCTGCCCAAACACACCATCCGAAGATTCTTCAACAGCCAGGACCACGACCAGCATCAACACAACAGCCAGAGCCCAAAACACAGCTGCGACAACCAGCATGGCTCTGTCGCCCCGAACCTCTCCCACACAGACGTAACTGCAGGGGAGCGAGAAGAGGAAGGTGATGGAGAGGCTGAAACAGAACAAAAGGAGGAGGAGGCGCAAACAGGGAGAAATGAAGAAAGTGAAATAACGGTTTTGAAAGAATCGGATGTTGGCACTCAAACCATTTCCCCTATGAAGGAGGAGCAGGAGAGCTACATCTAACCCAAATACATGCAGTATGATCCCTGTGAGCCACTGAGCTGTTTCACGTCATTGGTCCACATGCAACTCAGCCACTGTTACATACTGTTTGAGTACGGACTCACAGTGTTTTGGTATTGGAGTGTTATTTATGTGTGTCCTTAAATGCTGTGGACTAAAACTGACGTATTGTATATGTTTATAGTACAGCTTAGAAGGATGCTGGTGTTTATACCCAGACAGTACATCTACATGTTACTTAGAAAGCTGTCCTGTGATTTGAAAATCCCTACTGCACTTGAGACAGAAGATAACTGTGACTATATGTGCAGATAATGTTATAAAACACATTGTTTCTATGTAGATATATGTGTTTGGATGAATGGGACCCCAACGAAAAGAGCCTCAGATTACATATCAATGTTTAAAAAAAGAGTACTTGTAGTTGGTTGACTGATCTAAAGTTTGAGAAATGTTCACGCCAGAAATGCCTTGTAGAAAGTGGCACTGCCAATCTGCTTTTATTATGATCAATATCTCCATTATTTTAGTTTGTACTGTGTTTTGAGAGCGTCTTGGATCTAATTTAGCCCATCATTTAAAAGTTAAACTGTTTCCTTCAGGACTCTCACTGTTACATTGTTCTAGTTCAAGTTTGTTTGTCACATTGTATTAAATATCAAGTTTCCTGATTCTGTTTTGAATGCAATGATAGTCCAATTTGTAAATGATGTGTAGCATCTGGAATTAACCCTTTCACAAAGGAACAGGGCATTCTCTGCATTTTTCACAGCAGTGCTTAATAAATCGATAGATGAAACAATGGATGAGTTACCAAACTGACCAACATATGGACATCTGAAATGTCTCAACTGCAAATGAGTCCATTTGTGTTTCTATTTCTCAAATTTATTCACAATGTCAAGTTTTGCTGAGGTCTAATCTGCACCTGAACACATCATAGTTTACATCCAGTATTTTCTACTGATGCATGAATCTATAAATCTCTCTCCCGAAATGGCTGTTATTTTAGGAGTGTTATGTTCACACATCTTGTGGTTGTCTTATTGTACTGATTTATTGTCGTACCTACTGTAGCAGAGACAGACACTGCCTGAAGGGCACAATCTTTAATGTTTCTTAATGAGAGAAATATTGTGGACTACAAATATAAGACTGCATTCCTATACAAATTCTATGAGTCCAGATGCATGTACAGATGACTTTTAACTTAAAAAGAAACATCACTTTAACTTTGTTTGGTAGACATTTTACACACCCCTTTCATTGTACATATTAATCAATTAGAAAGTGGAAACTTTTCTCACCCATAAAAACAATGACATGATGTTTCTCACCATAACACACAGAGGCTGAGATAGCTGGGAGGGCATCATGCTGTTTCTGCTGTCTGACAGATAAAAAGACAATTGTTTTCTTCTAAGCAGCATACTATCATAAGATGACATTTGCATTTTTTAAATATTTAGCAATGTATAAAATTGGACTTGGGGACAGTCTGTGAGATTTATCACGCAAGAAAGACTCTTCGAAACAAGCAGAGGAGTAAATAAGAGATGAAGCTCGTTTATCAGAGTGCTATTTTAAGACAAGAAGAGGCCTGCTGTAAAAGACCCATTAAAGATTAAATAAATGGTTCTGATATCCACATTTTGTTCTGGTGTTATAGAGTTAGTACTGATGATTTCCTTTTATATGACTGTGTCTATGTTGGTGAATTACTGTTATTGTTTCCAGCTGTCAGACAATATTCTTCTGTGCTGATCACTTGGCCTCTCTGTACCAGTGGATCTGTGTCTCTGCACAATCACATGCCCCTCAGTGCTGCCAGTGTTTTCTATCTTCTGTCTCTTTTTTTTTTTTGATTCTTCTTTTATTTTATCTGTCTCTACTGCTATTTCCATCTTTGTTTCCGTCTCCATCTCTGCCCCTGACTATCATCCGTCTTTCCTCTGGACTTTTCACAGTGCAACATTCAAGCCCCATTTGGTCAGAATAGCTTTATAGAGTAATTCAATAAAGCTATGCTCTTTTCTGTCATCTGTTTCCATGGTGATACCTTAGTCAGGGCCAAAAAGAGGCCATGAAAGCCTCATCATCAGTAATATTAGCTATAATAATGATGATAATGGCGCTCTTGAAATGCCATGCCTGTGATGATGATGATGATGATAATGGCGATGATGGTCATTATGACTGCTTTGTGTTAACCACCACACACACACACACACACACACACACACATACACACATTTGACTCATTAATGCTATTTAATGTGACCACCTGTATATATCTTCACCTGGACTCCTGCCTTTTTCCTATCATGCTTCCTATCATGCTGCATCCTGCTGCTTTGGTTTAGTTTGTTTTTGTGTCTTCTGTTTTGTCATTTTGCAATGAAGGTGTTTGATAAAAGAACTCTGCAAATAAACTTGACTTGCCTCAGAAATTGCTGTAATTAAGTCTTCATAAAACTGTGTTAATTAATCCTCATGTTGTAGAGCCCCTTCAGTGTTCTTATTTATTCATGATGTGTTTCATTTCTCAGGTGATGGGTGTCTAATACTGTAGAATTCTTTCTTAACACCCATTTTGTTTTTATTCTAAACTGAAATATGTTGCTGCTAATCAAATAATGTTGGACATCGCCAGAGCAATCTCAAGGATTATTTCCTAAACCTGCCAAATGGGATTGACACGTGATTGAGAAGGGACAGTGCAAAAGACAGGTGTAGGGCTGTGGTAAGCACAGTGAATGGGGCATTCATTGTGCTTGCCATGAAGCTCAAAGAGGACAATCTGGAAAGGGATCGGTGTCTTCCTTTTATTTGTGGTCTGTGATTCTAAGTCTTTTAAAATAACTTCCAGGGGTGTAGCGATAAATTAGCCTATCAATTACTGGAAGTATACACAACTTCATACACTATGTTTCAGACATTTGACCTGACAGTTCAAATTGGGTCCCATAACTAAATGCTGCAGTTTAACCCGAAGTAAGTTGTTAGTCACTTTCTAAAAAGGCAGCCTTTTCAAAGGCTTTCTAAGTTCTAACTAATAACTTCATTAAAGCTTAATAAGTTATTTTCTATGGCTTTTAATTAATAAGGACAACTTTTGGGTTGCAGGCTTGTCTCACTGATTGGTTTTTATCCTCCACCAGCAGGAAACTCATCCAATGCACTGAATGCTTGACCTCTGACCTCATGGTAAAGACCTGCAGAGCACCCAAAACAAACTCAATGTATTAACAACTACTTAACATACAGCTGCAGACTTGGTCATTTCATAAAAAATACTTATTAACATTGCAAGTATCCTGCTGGAGGAGGATATATTGCATCTAGAATGCACAACCTGGCAACCTAAAACTGGTTCGTATCAATAACTGATCTATAAAGCATCAGCGAATGATTTAAAACATGTACTAAGGCATGCAAGGTTTTCATAACTTTACAACAAAAGGTAGCATGGGCCTGCCTTGAATATAACGAGAAAGTACAATTTAATTTCACAAAAACGGCATTTTTACCCAACAGACGTGTGTTGTGTTGTGGTTTATGATATTTTCTACAGATGTATCTGCTTTACTGTAAACCAAAGATATTTTGACTTCGTTACACTAAACTGCGGAGCTCGGGATCACAGCTTACCTGCAGACAGCTGCGTCGTCACTCTCAGATCCCCGGTCACATGATCAGTCAGCTGGTCTTCAGCACATCCGCCTGACCCGTTTCTGTTTACAAATCAGCAGACAGTCCGACACGGCAGAATGAAGAGCCCTGCATGATCTGAACAGGTATCTGAACAACACCGAGAGCCCACGGCGGGTTGTGGATGCCTCTGTGACACTACTCACACTTATATTAGCCTGTGTGTGTGTTTGTGCGTTAGAACGAGTTTGTCCCGTGGCTTAACTGCGGCAGCGGTGTGTCGGAAGTGAGGACAGGCCCGTGCATCTCCTCGGTCACAACTTGCTAACGGCCAGGCTAACGCCACGTTATCTTACCTGCTTCCTGTCACCTGCAGTTATATTCAGGCAACACTGACAACCACCGCGTGTCATTGTGCGTTTATTTGACTAGCTTGGCCTTCATTTAGCGTTGTTAGCCGACACAGGGCTAGCTTAGCTGTTTGGCGTTTTGCCCTGCCTGCGTCGATAATCCCTCTGGTTGTCAGCATCCGTGCTGCATCATAGACGGACACTGCCTGCATTTAACGTCAAATGATAGATACATTGTCAGTGCTGGCTATAAATTGTGATGTTTCTAAATACCTCTGCCTCTTTGTGACAGGTCTGTTAGTGTAATGTGCCTTTTAAACCCTTTCCCTCGGGCTGGCCCACCCTGCCTGACAGGTTTAGTGATGTGTTCAGGGCCGTGCAGAGGTTTGGCTAGCACTGCCCGCCTACACGGTCTAATGCGGTTTCACACATCTCTCCACACTTGCTAGAACCAGTCCAGTACAAACATGTGTGCACGAAGAGGACAGCACACAGTGGCTGCACTGCAGGGAATGTCGTAGTAGAGGAAAAAGCCTCTTGACTAGAACAGAAAACCAAGAGCTGTGTTGTTGACCCTTTATCTCTAGAAAGGAGGGGCACTGGCTGAAACCAACCTGCCTATTGTGTTGGGAGACAATAGCTGACCTTTAATGCACATGTCTGCATTCGCCAAGTGTAGTGGGAGGAAATCGGTTGTAGATTGTGGTGAACTTCAGTCTCTTAATGCAAATCACCGTTTATTCCTTGTTCCTCTTGCAGTTTTCCTTTAGTGTAGTGGTTCCCAACCCTTTTACCTTGTGACCTGTTGGAATAAAACAATGTGCACTTGTGACCACTCGGCAAAGGTTGCATAAACCCAATGTATTTTGAGCCGGTTGTTTTTATAGTTTTATCATTTTTAGAGACCTGAAGATGTAAAATCATCCAGTAATACAAAATATAAAAAGCTAAGAATACAGTCAAGTCTAAAAGACTGAAAGAATCTTTACAGCATAAATACATTTAATTTCTTATATCTATTCTGTTTTTCATCTTACAACCTCTTAGGTTTATCTTGCGACTACTTGTGGGGATCTTGTCCCCCAGCTTGAGAAACCACTGCTCTAGTTTTTTTTAAATGCAGACCGGTATCTGTCAGATTGCACCTCTTGGCATATATTTGGCAAATGAATCAGCAAAGACCCAGCAAGTTCATGGTATTTTGCCAAGGTTAAGGTCCCAAGCATGTTCTCAGCCTCTTGTGGAGCATGTGACTGTGAAGGCTTCTGGGCTGTGTGCTGAAGTAGAGGCATGTGAGTTTGTTTAGCCCGGGTGTTTCACTTTGACTAAACTGCAATCTGCCGCTCCAACTGTAGCTGCCAGTGACGGCTCCTCTCATCGCCGTCTGCAGAATCCTGTTTGAATATTCATCCTCTAAAGAGCCCACAAACTGACTCTTTTTCTCCCGAATCTATTTTACATTGGGCTGCTCTGACAATGGGCTCAGATGAAAACTAGTGGACTGGTGCAGCTAATGACTAATGCTATTAGTAAATACTTAGAAGTCTGGACTTTTGTAAGCATTTTCCAGAGCTGAAAACAAGCCTGCTGCCTGTTCGTTTCAGAGGAGTCGCTGACAGTTATAATTCAATCAGACGTCTCCTGATGGAAATTCTGCAGGCACTTCAGCAAAACGTTTAATACAGTTTAATCTGGGTTTAGTTTCAGAATAGTTTAGCCTTTGTGCCTTTAGGCCAATGAGCTTGGGGTGAGCTGAAGCTCTTCTTTGTTTTGTGTAGGGTTTTTTCCATTCATGTCAGCACAACTTAAACGTGGGATCTTGTCCGACCAACACATGAGCAAAACCTCCCTCTCGCTGAAGTCATTTTGAGTTTGTCCACTCGGCCGCTGCTGGTATTGAGGTGAACGCCCTCACCCTCATTTGCTGTTCAGCTAATTTGTGGCTCTGAAATATTCTCATGCCCCGAAAGAATGTGATGCTGCCTCTGGCTTTGATCATGTGGAATATGTATCAAACAATATGTGGAGGAAAATCTTTGGCTCAGACATGCTGATCACCGTGCTCACTTTCAGATTGACTGTGTTTTCAAAGTATAAGGAAGTGAAATGTTTTGTAGCACATATTGAGCATTATTGAAGGAAGAGGTTCGGAGCGAGGCTGCCTGACGTGACTTCGGTATGCTTCCAGTGGTCTTCACACAATCCAAAACATCGGCACAGCTCCTTTTTAAAATCACGCTCGAGGCGATAACTTTGAAAAACAAAATAGTCGAGAAATCTTAATGTGCGTAACAAGATACTGTAACGGCTACAGTTCGGATTTAGCTTCACTGGGCTGCTGTTGTGAATCCCACGAACAGATCTTCTACCTCAGAACAGATGGACGCGGTGTTATTTGTCTGTTGATTTATTTATGCATTCCATTATGTATTGATTTGATTGTTTCATGAAAGATACAGGTTTTGAATTATTGAGGTGTCTCCAGGTGCTGCGGATTAAATTATGCAGAAGCTAATTCGCCTCGATCATTATGTCGTAAAGTTAGGATGCCGTTTTTTACGTGACTCTGGGAAGAAGTAATGAAGGCAGCGGTAGACTAAGAGGAGACCTGCTCCAGGCAAGACTGTGCTAACGGGCCTCGAGTCTTTCATTTACTCACAAAGGCTTCCACACACCAGACACGCCTCATCAAAGCCGTGAGAGATCTGTGAAGGCCTCTTTTTAGAAAGTTTAGAATTACTTTATATTTTTGGAAAGAAGGGACAAAGCGCTGGATGTGTTTGCAGGCCTGTAGGGAAAAGTGTTCCTCAAAATATCTTTTGACACTTTGTGCAATGCCAGCTTGAGTCAGTCAGTGATTATATGAATGAATATTCTGAGTGCGGCGACTGCTGTTATATTTGAAGTTGCTCAGGAGAGTTGGATAAATCTATTCACGACAATCTTTTAAAGTAAAATTAAGAAAACAGGCTATTATTGGAGATACCTATTCACAGCATCCCTCTGTCTTTCCCTATAGTTGTGGATTAGTTACAATTATTTAATGGGATAATGTTCTTTTTATGAGGGAAGGGAGAAAAACCCCTCTGACTTAAGGAGAGCATTAGTCTTTGAGGAGAACAGATGTTTCCTAAGAAAGCAGGCACATACATTATGCATTTAAAATTATTTCTATTTTGATGGCATGTGCGGCTGATTTATCGAGCTGTGTTCCATTCAAACGGTTAATAGGTTTAAGAGATGCCTTTGTTGTGTTATTTCCACAATTAATAAAGCGAAAGAAAACGTAATGCTCTGTGGAAGCATGCTATTCTGTAGGCCTGTGTATTAGGCTAACCATATTCATAAACGTGGAATAATCCCAAGCCGGATAAAGAATGGAGGAAGAGTAGTTTAACCTAGATTGTGGCGTCTCGCAGAGAAAGTGAAACTTTTCGCATAACTGGGATTGTTGGCGGAGAGGCGTTGGCTCAGGGCTTACCTGGTGAGGATTTTAATCGTATTTTCTTTCTCTTGTAATGCTTTATTGTGTTATTTTTAAACATTGGTATTTGCGGTTAGCACAGACATTTCCACTAATAAGGAAGGCCTTTTGATCTTTAAATGAGTCCTGCTTTGTCTGCTGCTAAACTGTTCACTTTCATTTACTCTGACCATTCAGTATGTCCAATGTAACTTTTAGGGATGCAACAAACAATTATGTGTGCCATCAATTATTCATTTGCAGTTTATTTTTGTGATTACTCGATTTAATAGTGATATGTATTGTTAGAATTCCACACAGTAGCATCTACATGTCTTGTTTTGTTTGACCAAACAGCCCAAAACCCCAAAGATATTAATGTCAGAATGTTATAAAACCGACAAAAACAGCAGGTCATCAATCTGGAGAAGAACATTTTAGTTTTTTTTTGTTTTTAATTTTTATTAATCAACAGATTATTTGACTAATTGTTTCAGTTCTATAATCAATTGGTGATTTAGTCTTTAAAATATCAGAAAAAGGGGAAAATAGCTCATTGCAATTTCTCACAGCCCGCAGCAACATCTTGTTGACAGTTGAAAACACAAAGATATTGAAAATAATGAAATTAAGCAGATAAAAGTATCAGTGGCCTACATCTGAGGAGCTGGTACCAGAGGATGTGTTGCTTGATAAATGGCTCACACAATATTTTTATTGAGGTCTGTCTATTGCAAGCCCTTTAAACATTTAATCAGCAGGGCTGACTAGTAGCGGTTTAGTTTTCACTAGTGGAAATGTTCATTTAAGATCTCTATAAAACAATTTTGACATGTTACAAAAATATTTCCACATGTAGAAATGACATTTTGATTTACAGATATCTTTAATTTAATTATAGATATCAGTAATTCCTTTTTCCCTAGTAAGATTAACAATTACAGATATCTACAATTGAATTTTGACATGTTGAAAAAGGATTGTGACTAGTGGAAATGTAATCTCCCCTTTGAGATATCCGGTTTATTATGTAAGACAAAGAAAAGCATCAAATCCGATACATTTTCTGTTTATCCACTAATGAATTGGTTGTTGCAGCGCTAATAAATATGAATATAAATATTTATTTGAAATATTCTCTACTCTTATTATTGCTGGTTTATTCATTCTGTCTTGTAAATAGATTAGATTAGTAGATTTGTGATTTAATACAGTATATTTGACACTATGCTGTGTATAGATGCATGGACATCCATATAGAAATATATGGAAGATGATCTGATTCCATTTTGAAGCTCTGTTCTGCACACATTCTCATTTTATGAGCAACAACATATTTTCTTAAAACTGTAACGCTGTCTGTGTGTTATGTGAAGACCAGTCTGTTGGCATCACAACTATTTCATTAATGCATTAATTTGCCTACTTAATGACCTCATTAGCATTCATTCTTTTTAATATATCACAGTGAGCATGGCGGGTTAGATTAAGCCATTCTTCACTGGCTGTAATCAGTGTCACGGTTTTATTTTATGCGGCAAAGTTGTGTGAAATTTAAAGTGTGAATAAACAGCTACTTCTGTTTGTGATCATCACAATGCAAAGAACCACAAAGTTATCAGCTGTGTTCACTGATAACTATGTATGAATATCTCTGCCATGTCTTCATTAAATATACCACTTTGATCTTCATAACTACGCTATATAGTGGATAATATGGCAAAGCGTTACGCAAATGCTATTCTAAAATGTAAATTTGTGAGTTTACCCTCAACTACCTCCTTGATTCTAGAGCTACATTGTGTTTAAAGGCATCTTAGGACACACAGTAGAAGTACAGTTGAGTTAGTACAATTCTTTTTCTGCTGTCTGTTTTCTTTGTTTTGTTTTTATTAGTGAAATACATCCCTTTTTAAGAATCATGTACTTTATTATCCTCGTGTGCCGAAAGCGTGTAGTTTCACTATTGCTCCTTCTTCTTCTCCTTGCAGAGTCGTCTTTTTCTTCTGAGTCTTGGCTGAGGACGATCACAAGGCTGTGACAGTAAGTCCTGAGAGGAAGCAGCTGAAGGGTGTTTAATGTTAGTAGCAGGGGGGACTTCAGTGATTGCAGCATGCAGGCGTCAGAAGTCATGTTAGCAAGAGAATAACTGTCTTGCCCAAGAAGCAGAGCAGAGTCAGCACACGCTGTGATCGAAGGTCAGCCTCTCTATCAGTGGAGGTTAGTGTAGCTTAGAGGGAAGCTGTTCTTCATTATCATTTTTTGGACTGTTTTCGGAGTTCTTGAGCTGCCTGAAGTTTGGTTTGTAGTGTTGGCCTCTAGTTGATCTGTTAGCTGATCTGTTTCACTAACCTGTGATTTAATTCAGTGTTTTGTTGTTGTTTTTTTGTTTCTCTCTGGTCTCCTATTGCTTTCTCCAGGTCCGTCTGGGTCGCGGCCATGCAGCACCCCAATTTCGAGACCCACCACCCGCTCCAGACAGATGAGCAGCAGGAGACGGGCTTCGACCCGCTCCATAACTTCAACAAGAACCGCAGCAGTACGTTAACCTCTCACTTCATCTTCTCTAGACTAGGATTTAAACCCTCAAATACAACCAAAGACATTTAGTGCTTACACTCAAACCAAAACATACTAATGCTTCTGTTGTCCTTGAATTGTTCTTAATTTGCTCCTTTGCTCTAGATATTTTGTTATTACTTCAGAAAAGCAACCCTGTCAGCAGTGACGGAGGCTCTGACCAATATACAAGACGTAGAGTAGAAGAGCGAGTCTCAACAACTTGGAAGTTAGAGATGGTAATAAATAAAAAAAGAAGACATTTTGGAACTCTCTCTGAAGTGTGAGTCAACAGACGTGGCTGGCGACGGCCCCAGGCGGAGGGTGTTTTTATGTTTCCGCGTGTGAGAGAGAAAGAAAATGTCGTGGGCTGGCATGTTGTGGAACTGATGAATATTCATACTGAGTGTCCCTGTGGAATGATCTACTCCTGTAACTAATGTTGATAGACAGCTCTCCGACTTGAATGCATGTTCACCTGCGGGCCAAATTAGACTTATTACCGCCAATAAAGGCAAAGAGGAGAATGCGGTGCTTTACTCTCTGTTGCAGCTGCTTCTGGCCCCTTTTGCTCCACCGCACGACTGGAGGGAGAAGCTCCACAAATAACTGACGGGTCATTCAGAAACCGTAAATAGGCCAGTTCTTTATTAGGGTGGTTGTCAAAGGTGATGTTTTTGTTCATGATCTTGTGTCCACAAGCTTAAAGAAAAAGTGTGTGT
>JAVQJD010001187.1:0-11337 GCA_036023655.1 Nannoperca australis
CACACACACACACACACACACACACACACACACACACACACACACACACACACACACACACACACACACACACACAGTAAAGCTCAGGTATGCAGTGTCAGCAGTGGATCAGAGGGGAGCTGTGTGTTGTTCTAAACCCTCGGCCGTCCTCTCTGAAGGGGGAACCTGCAGGATCTCCTGGGGACTGATAAACCTGATGCTCAGAGGAAACTGGCACATAAAAGTCTGACTCGTCTTTCTTTACTTTGTTGTTTATTTGCAGATTAGAAAAAGGAAAACTTGATCTCGCAGAGGCACAGAAATGAGATTTCATTTCATTTGGTCTTCAGTTTTGCTTGTTTGCATGTTGCTGGTTTGATGATGAGATGGTGGAGACCAGCTGGAAACATGGGGATGACGTGCAGGAAAGGTTTCTGGGTAAAATCAAAC
This sequence comes from Nannoperca australis, assembly GCA_036023655.1. NCBI lineage: Eukaryota > Metazoa > Chordata > Actinopteri > Centrarchiformes > Percichthyidae > Nannoperca > Nannoperca australis. The sequence goes on from JAVQJD010001187.1 coordinate 430, forward strand.
CAGGGATGATTCTGCTTCAAGCATCAGTCAATCAAAGCGTGTGGGCGGGTTTATGATGCCTTAAGTAAGTTAACGTACACACTTAAGTTAAAAAAAAGTCAAGGCTGACTTTTGGTTTTACACGGGACACTAACAGGCGTCTTAGTTTGACCCATCCACCCTCCCCGGCCTCCGGCCTACGTCACCTGACTCCCATAATTATTCCAGCCACTAGAACAAACAGACGTATTTTGGGGTAGGACAGCCTCTTTTGTCAGTTTAACTACAGTGATAATCCCCGGTAGAGCTGACTACACGTTTCTCCTGCGTCACACACAGAGTGACTGAAGTGAAAAAGCCTCAGTGTATCACATCTCTTCTCAGATGTAGTCCAGACATGCACCGGGTGAATATTGCGCTGGCTTCCAGTACTTTGTGTTTTGGACAGAGAGGTCTGTGTTGGTGTCAGGTCTCTCTTGCAGCGAGGTAACTTGATGATAAATAAAGTGCTATTCTATAAAAATCCCCATTAAAACATCCTACTAACAAGTATTGTGTTTATCCAAAGCCTGCCACATCGTACGCCTCCGTGCATGTGTGTGAAACTGTAAAATACTTCAGGTCACTTTCACAAATAAAAACAACAACAGAAAGTTTGTCCTGATGACGTCGGACCAAACAAAGGAAGACGTTGCACTGTGACGTGCACAAAGAGCAGGCGTGTGCTGTTCACCAGCCGAGACCATACGGACATCCCTGATGTGCACCACGTTTGGGTGGAGACAGAAAGAAAGAGAGGGGCCTCCCTCCTCCCACCAGCAAGGCTCTTTTACCACCAAAGACCCCCAACACACACACACACACAAACACACACACACCCATGTTCTTTGTGGACATCGTGTGCCGCCCGCCCTCTCTCTGCTGAGGGCGGCATCTGACAATGGCAAACTATCTTATTGTGCGTTCCCTCCCTTAATCCACTCCCTCCCTCTCTTCTTCACTACCAGCCCACTCCCAAACCAGGGCTCTGTGCCAGAAGCCTCTGCTTCACTTCCTCTCTCCCTCATTCATCACTGCTGATTGCCTGAAATCTGAACATCAAAGATCTCGTTTGTACTTTCCGACAGACCAAAGAAAATGAGAACCCAAAGTTCTTTTACCAACAGAACAATATTTAGAAACTAGTTTGTGTAGCGATAAGACAGAATCCAGACATGAGAATATTAGAGCTTTAGACTCTTGACCACAGAGTTAAAGCTTTATAACTTGTGAAAATAGTGGAAATAATTGTCTTGCAAAGGTCGAGTGAGTTACAGAAACTGTCCAACGCTGCACCCCCAGATTCTGCCGCCTTCCTTCCTGGTTTATTAATGCCACTCAGTCTAATATCCCCTCCAGTTGGGCTTCAAACCATCTGTCATGGATGTGAGAGATTCTCAGATCTTCCTCAACTTTCCCTGCGCCGTAAAGACAAATAAATATCTGGACTGGGATCAGTGGATCAAGGCCCAGCTGTTGCACCAGTAAGACCTCTGAGCCTGAGAAAAGTACCTCGCAGAGCAGATTCAGAGGTGTCGGAGCACCACTTCTATCAACAGGTCTGAGTTTTTAAAAGAAGCTGGTGGAATATAGGGAATTTATCCCGAAATCTAAACTCATTTTACTGTTTCATACAAAACTTGTATCATCAAAACCCTTGGATCTAGAGAGGAAGCGTCTCGGCTGTATAATAACCTGACCAGCAACCCAGCCTGCACCAACACTCAAACAAGAAATCTTTTTGGTGTTTTTATATCCACCCACCCACTGCTGTATCACATCCTCGGTCATCCAGCCCTCCACATGTGTCAGCTGTCCAGAGAGACGCTTCTCTCTGGCCTGTATCTCGATCCTGACACCTCCTCCCAGCCAGCAAACAAAACAGCAACACAACCCTCTCGCCCTGAACGCTCCGGGGGTGAAACCGAGGCAGTGACCCTCCTCCTGCGTGTATTTTCCCTCCGTAACCTTGACATGTGTGGCTAATGCTCTCTCTGCGGGGCGCTGAGGGGTCTGGGGTGGGGGTGGGGGTCTGCTAAAACGAGGATCTGTAGCGCCTGGAGAGTTCGTACGCCGCCGGGGTCGGGAATGAGCAGCTGTCTCGTTTGAGAGATTCCACTTCCTCTCCCATAACAGAGTCCTGTGTTCGACCACAGCCGTCCTCTCTATCGCAGCCTTCAATGGGGAAGCCTGCGGAGGCGGCTTCTGATCTCAGTCTGTGACTCAACACAACTGCTGATATGTTCTCCGGGAGGCGATGCATTGCTGCTCTAAACAACTGGCTGGTGAGGACAGCAGGGTAACCTTTACATTATTACCATTTAGAAGCCACGCAGAACGTCTGGAATGATCTAGTGAACTAGGAAGCACAAGTCCACTTGTTGTGTGTGAACATCGTGCTGCCACCGCTGACCTTTAACCTCGTCTACACCAGCCGTGCAGGGAACGCAGCGCTTTGCAGCTGCAGCTCTCCATCAGGGTCTGCACCGGATCTGTTGGGTGGACTGAGAAGCTCACGATCGACTTAAAGGGAAAGTAAGATCCTGTATGTTCAACCAACATAAAGTCTCGCTCTGAAATCTCGCGAGAGGTTGTGTTGCTGCAGGAGGACGAGAAGATCTTGACAAAAAGGATGTTGTCGGACAGCCTGAGCCTGTCAGCGGCAAAAACGAGCACTTTTAGTGGACAACAGCCTGCGAGGATTACCGTGCAGCTGTTGCAGCCTGTTTGCAGATCTACTGGACCAATTCCAAGACTTTTGCTAACTATTAGTCATTTAGACCCCAAAATTTGCAAAAAATAGGTTTAAAAAAACCTTTAAACAGTTAAGTTGGAATCTTTAATCAGATTGATTTCAATGGGATTAAGGAAATATTGTCCATCCAAGCACAGCATAAATGTGAGACGTTGTCAGTCCTGCAGCTACTGGTGTGTACAGGCTGCAGTATCGGGCCCTTTGTCTTTGCTTTGTCTTTGGGAGATAAGCTCGGGGCGGCTGATTGGACAGATTAATGATTAACTTTCAGGGGGAACTGCTTTTTATGACCGAGGTTAAAGTGAGTACCTGTCTCACGTCACATGTTCACAGTTTTTGAATTTGTCTGGCTCTCATTCAGCCAATAGAGGGCAAGAAGACAGATTTCAAAATGAAAGCACTGCAGAGGACACTTGACTTTTTACTCTTTGTTTAAATGTTGTCTTTGACATGAAGACGGACAGACGTGTGTCATTTTTACCCTCCAAAGGAACACTGACTGACATTTTCCAGCCGTTGCAGGACAAATCTTACACCCAAGTGTTAGAGAGCAAAGCCAGCAGGAGAATTTGAGTGTTGGGGGGGGGTGAAGAAACAAAGTGATTGTATTCAGCGTGCCCCCCCGTGATAACAGTTAGTGACAACACAACAGAAACAATGCACACAATGTATTTAGTGGGAAATGCAGCCAGGAGGAAGTGAAAATTGACCGTGAACCTTTGCCGGCATTCAGCACGGACCAATCAACTGGCAGTGCCTTTGTGGAGAACCAATCAAACCGAGGTCAGCCGGCAGAAGTTGTTTAGATTTGAACGACTGGATACACAGACAGAGAGCAGGGGATTGTGGGAACTGATTAGGTTGCAGTATTGACTTTTGGAAAGGTCTGGGAAAGCCTCACAATGACACACACACACACACTAAAATAAACACACAATCATACATGATTAAACTTAAGTACACAAACACACACAAACACGTTTATCTGCAAACACAGACGCACACATTTCACCAGACGTCACTGCACAAACATGCATTCACGATCACATGTGAACAAATGCATAAACACACGACATAAACTCCCAAAGCCACGCATCAACTTCCACATGCTAACATGCTAACAGGCCTGCTGTCGTCACGGAAGCCAGTTTCCTTTCAAGTGTAACTCGATTTCATGTCCTTCCATCTTTAAAAGCAGCTCTTTCCTTCTCTCTGATCTCTGCTAATCTTTTGGAACCAAACTCTTCTTTAATCCACTCACTTACACGTACGTTAGGAAACTATTTTGGAGCCTAACACACATTTGTTTTTCCTTTTAAGGTAAATTAGTTCAAGTTCTGCCGGAGATGTAGGAGGGAGCACGAACCCTAAAAGAAAAGAAAATCAGTAATGACGTCCCCCGACGGTAGCTGGATCTACAAAACGCACACACGTCATGTCACAATATCTGCTGGCAGAACTTCAGCTCTCCTTATTGAATTTCCAGACCTTAATACCCCTTCATTATACGTCACATACCACTCAAACCACGCAGCTCAGTGAGCAGTGCCACATATTATTCTCCCCTGAAGAGCGAGAGCGTCTGCAGAAGCCTGGGATTCATGATACACGACGTGTCACTTCGTCAGAGGGTAAAGGAGGTTTTTCCAAACTTTTAATCTGAGCTAACAGACTGGTGGGTGATGGCTTCTGTCAAAGACCCCGTGTGCTGCTGCACTCGAGCCTGTGTGTGCATAATACCATGCTATCAAATACCAGACGGGGATTAGGGCACATATATACACATGTGTGTGTTGTCTGGAAAATCTCTGGATTTATAGAGTCAAACCACATTTATATGTAAAGAATAAAAGCACCTACATCGACTACTGCCATCTGTTTAGTCAGTTCTTAGTTACAATGTGTTGGAAATTATTCATTTATTCCACTGAACACCGATAAACGAAACAGAACAGAGAACAAAATGAATGTCCGTGTGGAAGGTTAGCTATTTAACTACAACACAAACTTGCATATGAGATATATATTTTGTTTTCTGCCGGACTGTGTGCAGTGGCCATTTTCAAAAGCCTCGTGGTGCTGCGTTAATGGACACCACCACCACCACCACCACATCAGCACAGGCAGCTGTGTTTGGGGTCTCAACACACACTAAACAAACAAAGACACTGAAAAGAGTGCAGATGTGAAAGATGGCAGAGTGTCCCTGAACACAACTTCCACACACTGCTGTGACAGAAACATATCGCATGCTTTAGCAAGAGGTCAGCACTGATGTAAAATACATCAAATATGTAGCTGAGACATGCAAAGCTACTGGTGTTAGCCTTTAAAGACAAAAACAATCCACCCCCGACACCCAAATGAATACAGTATGTTAAAAGGCTTCACAACATGAGCATGAAAATCACAAAAGGGGGAACATTTTCCCTTCAAACTTACACGAACATACAGATTAAACACACCAGAAGACATTATCCCTCGTGTCTGCGGCTCCTTGATGTGGCAGCAGAACAACAGCGCCCCATCACACCCACTCGGCTGGTGACTGAGGAGCAGAAAAGCCAAATTCCACATTTTCTGATGGAGAAATGAATGCCAAACAGCGCCGTTAGCTTGCACAGGGTTAAACGAAACCATGTGTGTGGCAGAAGTTCTGCAGCCGCATCCGGCCAACACAAGACTCCCTCTGAACATTCAGGCATTTCTTCACGATGCATGATTCCCTGTATTTATTCAAACATGCTGTAGTTTGTATTCAGGATCATCTCTGATGCTGAAACTTCCACTCAGTCACTCAGTTTGAGGGCGAGTCGCTGTTAAAAGACGTGTGTTTTAAATAGATTTGGGACGGCAGCTGTCACTCCCTGCAGAAGGCAGCATTTACAGGCTTTTTAGCGTTTACAGGGAGGAACACAGTGACTCAATGCTTTGTGGGAGAATGGAAGTCAGTGGGTGGTTGGATGCAGAGGCCGTTTCTGGGGCGACTGATGATGATGATGATGGAGAAAGAAGGACTGTGTTTATTACACTTGAAAACAGACAAAGACTCACAAGCAGCTATGAACAAGTCTGCACACACACACACACACACACACACACACACACACACACACACGGGACTAATTGCTATCACATGAACATAAAACCCATGGACGAGTTCACAACAGCCAATCAGACACTTTGAGGAACTGCTGACTGGAGTTTTCAATAATATTTTGGATTAGTTTATTATGGGCTGCAGTAATCCGACTACTGGCTTCGTTCCATATCTGGATGAAGCTGCTTTCAGGGGCTGTTTGCAGAACTGTTGCACACACACGCGCAACCTCCTCGTTGTATGTTTGATGTAGTTAAAGCTGCAGCAGGTAAAACCTGTGCAAAGGTCTGGAGTTATTCCCCACTGGTTGTCACCGCGCCTCGTTGCGTCTCGGCGATAACAGCGAGACATAACGAGCCTGGAGCTCCGCGTGGAGCCGGGACGTGATGGTTTGTTCTGTACTCCGCTGCAGGTGAAGGAGGTGTTGGACTTTTATCATTGAACCAGGCGTTCACCGTCTGAAGGGACGTGTACGTGCATCTTCAAGTTTAAAGTTTTATTGTAAATTTTGCAGCATGTACAGGACGGAGAGGATTGAAATGTCGTTACTCTCAGTGCATACACAACTAAATATACAATCAGAATACAATCAGCTTATTGACTGGTTAAAGGGAATGTGGAATCTGTAGAACAGCCAATAGGAACGAAATGACCTGTGATTGGCCACAGTCTCCCGTCAAGGTCTAGATTTTCTAAAGCCTGAAAACAGAGCCAGGAGGAGGTGCAGTAGTCTAGCTTTCTCTCAGACCACTTGGATTATAATATCCTGAACAATACCTGTAACTTCAGAGACCTCAGGTTCATATATGTGTTTGTTGGGGGGGGATTATTTCTCTCAGCAGGGTCCTCGTTACTGCACAACACAGAGCTAACACAATAGCCATTTAGCAGGAACGGTCTAATCCTTGATTTGAAGAGTGACTAACCGGCTCATCCTGACGAGTGATGTTGTCTGTAAGCATCTACTGTCCAGAGGAGACATGCAACTGGAGCGCCACAGGAACCAGAACCAACCGGGGCGACTGCTGAAATGATTAGTTTGAACTACATTTACTCAGCTGCCGTAGTCACCGCAGCAAGATAGCTGACCCACTACGGCAGGAAACATGAAATTAAAATAATACACTACAGAGAAACCGATTGTCTCGTTTAAAACACAGAAAATATTTAGCTCATAGCTTCGGTTACTGCATTTACTGCCGGTTTCCCTTTCAACCTCATGAGATCCACACGAAAGCCTTCATCACATCCTGAGATCACCATTTAAAAAAGGTATTTATGCAGAGTGTTTTTGGAAAATCATGAATTCAGCTGCCTTGAAGTGCCAGAAACAGCAGGAGACGAAGGGAAGGTGGTGAGAAATACAAAGTCTTGAGCATCAGATAAATCCCTCCAAGGTTTTCTCGACAAAGTCAGAAAAAAGGGGTTAAAAAAGGAAAAATGTATCCAGAACGTCCCTCTGCTTCTGTTCCTCTGTGGTCGGAACATATTACAGAGCTCAGACTCAATATGGAGCTGGTCAACATTGAGAAAGCGAGTGTGTGGGTTTTATTTCTTCCTCAGTGGGACCTCCCTGCTTTCACCTTGTTGACATCGGTGGTTCAAATGGACCCTTTTTAAAAATATGTTTCAGTCTTGAAAGCAGCGGAGGATAAATGTCTGTTAAACAGCAGAAAATGGTCCTTTTCGCCTTGTGAGGACTTACGCTGAATTATTAACAAGACTAAGAGTCAACAGACAAGTAAATGCATGTGTTCATGTGAGCTTTCATTGATATTTACAGCATGTTTTCATCTTTCTACATGCTTTCTGTTGGATTGTGCTTGTTGCTTGTGTGCCAGGCTGCAGTTTCAGAGCATCTATTAATAACAGCATCTATGCAGCACAGAGTCAAAACTGTGCAACTGACAGAAAGCTGAGAAACCGTAGAAACAAGGTGAAAGAGCATACAGCAGCACAAAACACAAGCACACACGCAGCAGCACCTGCTAGGTTTGAATTATTAACTAAGCAATTGTCGGGCGGGGTCAAAGGTCACGTCACTCAGCACACCCTGGTGTCACAGGAGAGGTGTTGACTGGAGGCTCCACAGGAAGCAGCTGCTCCTCGGCCGATCGTCCTCCTGCTGTCAGTGATCGGCACACAGACCTGATCCAGGTCAATCAAACAGTCCAGACTACAAACACACGTGTTTCCTGAAACCCGTTAAGCCTTTAACAAATGGAAGGACAGCACTTTCCCACGCTACACTCTCCAAACTTCAGAGACACCAAGTTTTGGGGAGATGAAGCTCTCAGTATCGTCCTCAGCTGCTTCGTGGATAATTAAAAGGCATGTAGTTGTGGATCTGGAGAGCAGCTGTAGGGCGGATCCATGCGAGTTTGCAGCTCACTCGGGTGAGAGACTTGGAACCTTGTTGAGTTGGATGACAATCAAGCCGCCAGGAGCAAAACACAAGCAGACGCTTGTGTGAGTTGTGAGAGAACAAGAAAAGGCCCAGAACTGGAAATCAGGCATGAAGCTCTGCTACAGAGGAGGATGCTGCGCGAGATGCTAACACGTTAATGATTAGCCTCTTTTACAGTCTGGAAACTGTCTAAAAGCAGTTACTAGGAACCGAGAGGTCCCGTGAAGACCTCTAGACCTCCTACAGTTTCATTTGCCCCTACGGCAAGCCACCAGGTCACTGTCGGAGGCTGCTGAGCGCAGCAGCAACTGGCTTTGGCTGAAGAGGAAGGACCCGATCTGGGACCTGTTTGCTTCTCAGTGATGAATCAGAGCAGCGTGGAGAGTTTAGGTGACTTCTCAAGAGAAACATCTCTTCATCTGAAGCTCATGAGGGTCACAGCTGATCCCTGCAGAGAGGAACTGTCTTCTTTCATTATCACGCTGCTGGGTCGTTCACTTTCTCATGCCTGCTGTCCACTCACACTCACTGACATGTTGCGTTGACTGAACATCTGGTATGTTTTGTGTACCCTCTCTTCCTAAACGACTGTCAGGAACATGTCAGTCAGCCGAAAACCTTCCAACACAGAAACCTTTCAGCTATTCTGGACATGCAATAAATCTAATGGCTCAGTCGTCCACGAACAGGTCTGACTGAAGTCCTTCTGGATGGATCTGTGGGTTGACTTAGCAGGGCGAGGACCAGGACCAGGACCAGGACCAGGACCGGGGAATCCCCGGAGAGACTTACAACTCCTGACTGTGATGGGGCTGCAAATAATGTTATCAAGACCAACTTTATATGTGCTGTTAGGGACATTATAAGGAATCATAAGGAGTCATATGACTAATAAATCTATTAAGTCTCGAGACAACAATAGAACTTCAACTGTAGGATTTCAAATGATTTTCTAATGTTGGATTGGACATAGTAAATAAATACCATTGACTAATAGCTGACAACAGCCGTCCACAACATGCTGCTCTCTTATAACCGTTTGCCGTCCAACCCAGAGAGCAGCAGCAGAAGCTCTGATTGGCCCGTTGTTGACCTTTGAACCCACACACAACAACCCCCAATACACAACAAATACGTCTTTTGTAAAATGTGATAAAGGCTGTTAAACTTTGAAGAAGGTGAACCTCCAGACTCCTTATGGGGATGTTTTTCTGCCGCTGAGCAGACATGCACCCTCCTGTAGCTCGCTGTCAACACACGGACCTGAAAGTATTTATTTGTTGGAGCGATGAAGTCCTGATGACAGCGAACGTTTGTTTGAGACGAGTCTGCTCGTTAACTCTTCAGCAGCTCTCATTGTGTCCTCCTGGTCAACTCCTGTATTCACTCTTCAGTGTTGGAACAAAGGGCAAAGACCTGACGACAAGAACCTTTATCAGTTTTACAAAAACAAAAAGACGACAGCAACATCCAAGTACTATCTACGTAAGCTAACCGCGTAGCTTCTTGGCAGCGTCATTCATCCACATCCATGAAGCAGAAGTCACTCGGCCTCTCACATGTTTTAACAAACCACGTCACCCCGATCAGCCCACAGAGCAAGCTCGCAGCCTTACATCCTCAGGTGGGGGCGTATTCTTAAATCTAAAATCCATCAGGACCCCCAGGACGACCTGCCTGAGGACGTGAGGCTCGCAGGATCTGTAACTTCATATAAATCACTCCTTTTATGTGATGTTTTTATTGCTTTACTATTTCTCATCATTTGACTGTTCAGCTCTCTGTGTATCCTGTTTTTTCCTTGTCTGTTTTTAAAAAGGTGCTTTATGACTAAAGTTATTATTATTATTTATTATTAAGACAAAGGGGTAGAAAGGTGTAGACAGTCAGCTGGATCTCTAATGTGGATCATAGTTTGGTATTTATTTATTCTCTCTAAATGAATGAAGAGCAGTAAGTCATGAATTCGTTGGAAAGGTGTATTTTTAAAAAGCACCAATCAGACGTCAGGAGAGCAACACAGTAAGGAAGCAGCTCAGTCTCCAACAACAGAAGACTTGAGTCCTACTGGGAGACTGCGGGCATGTGAAGAAATACAGAAACATGGAGCAGACCGGAGCTGCAAAGAGCAAACCACCCTCTGTAATTACAAGCTGAAAACTATCAAACAAATGTGCAACGAATCAGTTCACGAAGAGAAAACATGTGAAAATGATGCTTCATGTGTCTCGAGAATGGAAACTGGAAAGTAACGACTACCCCTGAATATCAGAGAGACGGGTGGAGTTTATCGGTTATGAGCGGAGGCTGATGGAGAAAACAGGTGTTCACAGTGAACTTTACAGCCTTGGAGAGCGACGCCAAGCACCTGAAAAGTGTTCTTGTGTGGCTCCACCCATTGACGTCCACCAAACTGCGCACGTTAGAGAGCAGAAACAGTTCCACTGTGACCTCCTGCATGCTGTGACCTCCTGCACCTCCTGCCTGTCCTGCACAGTGTGACCTCCTTCACCTCCTGCACGCTGTGACCTCCTGCACACTGTGACCTCCTGCACACTGTGACCTCCTGCACCTCCTGCACCACGGTGACCTCCTGCACACTGTGACCTCCTGCACCCCGTGCCCTCC
>JAVQJD010001190.1:0-29766 GCA_036023655.1 Nannoperca australis
GCAGACATCCTCCTCCTGCTGCTGCTGCTGCCCGGGAAACGATGAGTCTGCAGAATCCTGCAGCACAACACGACGACGAGGAGGGGAAGAGGAACAGATTTGAATTGGGAGCAGGTGGAGATCCCTGTAGCCAGGCACTCGCATGGCTCCCACGTTATCTTTCAGTGACGGGAGACCTTTTAGAGGATGTTTCATGGCACAAACACCAAGCCAGACTGCTAAATAAATCCATCACATCTCCACTTTCCTTGAGAAGTTTCCCAGAGGGGTGCTTTGTGCAGATCATGGTGGGTGTAATCGCATCGAGAGCAGCTGTTGGATCTCTCGCCACGTGGGGGAACGGTGAGTGTTTGCCAGGCAAGACATCGGCAGGAGAGGCTTTTTGCTGCATCAGTCAGCCCAGGACAGTAAATAAGGGAGGGGACGCCGGCTGCCTACATCTGCAACGAGGAAAAGAAGAGGGGGGGGCACTTTTCATATTATGTTGGATGCTTTTCAGGCTCAGGACAGTTCTCTGATGGTTATTATCTCCTCTCAGGTTCTCCTTTAGATTTCTTCCACACGCCTCCTACCACGCCCTCAGATGCAGATCTGACTGCCATGGCCTCATCCCCTGCAGCTTCCTCTAATACTAAGGCGCTGACGCCATCACCGGCCGGCGGCACCACCCCCCCCTCCGCCGACTGGACCCAGAAGCTCCCCGCCCCCACGGAATGGGCCGTGATCAGCATAGACGGCGTCGGCTGCTCTGAGGCCGACGTGAGCGGCGCTGCAGCGACGCGCGGGCCGGCGGAGCTCAGCCCGGGCGGCGGGACGGCCCGGCCTCCGTCCAGAGCGTCGCCTTCGGAGCAGAGCTGGCAGGAGCGGGACAGCGGACTGGAGCCGCAGGCTGCAGCAGAGCGAGTCGGGGAAGAGATGACCCTGGTTTTATTCAGCCTGATGGAGCACTACAGGGCCTCGCTGGGCCTGACCCCCAACACTGACGTCACCACAGGAGCAGTAGGTAGGTCTCCTTTCTTAAAGACTCTGTTGGATGATCAGAAGAAACACAGATTACTCTTTAGATTCACTCAGATCCATCTGGTTGTGATATGGTGCTGTGACGAGGAAGCTTTTCAGATTTGCACGATTTAAGTGAAGGCAGGATGTGGATAAAGTAAGTGCACACTGCAGGAAAAGACCTGCTTCAATGATTTAGTGTTTTCTTGTGCGACACAAATTAAAGAACAACAAGAGATCCTGAGTTTTAGTTGCTAGTGTGGGTCCAACTCCAAAAGCACTGGATCCTACATTTCCCACAATGCAACTCGACAGCATCTTTTGTTATACCACCCCTGCCTGGTAAATGCCTGCGGCTTTCCAACTCCATGCCTCTTTGGTAATCCAGGCTTTCTGTTAAAAACTTGAAGCCTAAACTGAGGTAACCCTGATGACATCATGAAGGTTCCTGTCTCCGACTCTTTAGAGAGCTCCTCCAGAGCCACAGGAGAAGTGATGCCTCTGTTTTCACAGGGTGGACGGCAAACACAACAAAGTCATCTCGTGATTTCAAATTGTTTTGATTTGATTGTCCGTCATTAAAGCGTCAGGACTGTTCTCACAGCGGACATGTTGACTTTTCAAAGACGTGTAACTAATAATGGCCGGATACAATTTAGGCACCATTACTGTTACGAGTCCGGTCCTTTACCGGCTCTGTTTGACTTTCTATGTGCTATTTGTTGCTCTTAAATAATGACTTTACTTCAAATGTATGTTCAGTCTCACTCTTGTGTTTGACTCGTCTGTCAGAGCTGCTCAGGCGCTTGATAACAGAGAGGGATGAGCTGGTTGAAGAGGTGGACGCCCTGAGGGAGACACTCAGGGTGAGTCGGAGCTGCAGGTCCAACAAATATCTTTTGAAGACAACAGACACTATTTGTTTTGTGTTGAATTAGGAATAAAATCTTGAACATTTAAAATGTTTCTTTGGTATTTTAGTCTTCATAACAATGTATTCAAATAACCCAGGTTGTGCTTAAAATCAACTACTTCCCTTAGATTGCTGGATATAATACCGGCACCGGTAATATTCTGGACTCCAGAGGACACTAACAAGACGACACTGTTTCTTTTCCATTGGCTCCTCTTTCTGTGTCCTCCATGACAGACGGAGAGGCTGGAGTGGCATCAGTTCCAGTGTGACCTGCAGGTCGCCGTGTCTGTGGCCGACCGGCTGCGGGTGGAGTCAGAGCAGGCCCTGGCTCTGCTGCGGGAGAGCCACGGGGCCGCGAAGGAGCAGCTGGCCCGGTCGCTCCGCAGGCAGCAGGAGAAGGACAAAGAGCTGGAGAGCCTGAAAGCCGAGCACAGGGCCGTCCTCCTCCAGCTGACTGAGCTCACCGAGCGGCAGCAGCGGGACGCTCTGAGGGACGGCTGCAGGGCGGAAGACACAACGGGCCGTGAGAGGCGAGACTCTGACGAGGGGCAGCAGGAGGACAAACACCGGGAGGCCGACGCTGAAGCCAAACACGTTGGCCAGCGAGGAGCGGAGAATGGAACAAACCGAGAGGCGGATGCCGAAGCTGCGGGTCACGAGGAGGCGAACGGGTCGGAGAGCGTGCAGCTGAAAGGGAAAGGGGTGGCGGAGGGATACCTTCGCAGCTTGGCTGCCCTGGAGGAGAAGAAGAAAGAAGGGGGGCGTGGGCAGAGAGATCCAAGGAGGGTTGTGATGATGTCTGAAAGATCTTGGTGAGTTTCTCATCGCAGTCACCCCCGTTAATAAAAGACAGAATTATAAAACGAGCACAAATCTGTGTTTTAGGAGTCTCTCTCGTCTCCCTCTCCCAACTGACTCCGCCGGAGAAAATGGGACCCCGAAAAACACGAGCACAACGCTGCCGCTGTGCAAGGTATGAGTACCATTATACGGATGAGTTTCTGAACGATAGGGAGGCGGGAAACACTTTGTACGGGCATTTGTAGAATCAATCCGTGGTGTCGCCTCTGAACGTTTCCAGAAAGAAGAGCCACCAAAACAGAGAAGGATGGACCGAGTTTTACAGCGGCAGGACAGCTGGTCCAGCTTTTACACAGGTGGGTTTGAACCTCCAGCACTCAACCACGTTCGTGTTCCTTTACACAGCTTGGTACGTGTGCAGGTGTACGACTGTGGCCGCATTTGTGTCTTGCAGGTAAACAGGATGAGGACCAAAGCTCAGATTCCATCAAGTAAGTGACTACCAGGCCCTCTTTTGTTGTTGGTGTTGATACCGATGTCTCCACGGGCTCTGACGTCTGCGTGTGAACGAGACAGAGAGGCTGACGGACGCTGAATCCGCAGGAGAAGCTCTTCTTCAGCTGAAAATGCAGCTTTTTAAACTGACTTGTGTGATTTTTAGGTTTTTATACACTTTAAATGTTCTTTGTTGAAGCATTTTGTAACTGTGTTAATATAAAATTGCAATAAGTTAGTTTAAAGAATAACGTTTCCTCGCCTTCCTCAGACCTCAGGATGGCTTCAGTGCTCTGCTGAGGCGCCACGGCGGCTCCAGAAGAAACTCCCTGCTGCGCTGGAGCCAGAGCCGTACCCAAGGTTATAAGGTCAGAGGGGAGAATGTCATTTTGAAATTGGTCACAAAATTTAATTATTTTTTTTAAACTCATTTTTATACATATCTTGTCTTCACTGAGCATGTTTTGTGGCAGAATATTGAGATCACAAACTTCAGCAGCAGCTGGGAGGACGGCTTGGCGTTCTGTGCCGTTTATCACACGTATTTACCGACTCGCATCCCGTACGACACCCTCAACCCAGCAGACAAGGTAAAACTAACAAAAGAAACGCATGCACTTAGCAGATTATGTCGTAGCCTCAAAGGTAAAAGTCTCAAAAGCGTTTACAGAGAAGCTGGTCGTGAATATTGACAATCTCTAAAGTAAAAAAAAAAAAAAGGGAATGTAAGAATCCATCACTTCAAGGTTCTTATGTGGGATCATAAACGCTGACTGTGAACGGACCAAAGAAACTGCACTTTACTAACAACATTCTGATCCTCAGACTGAATCTTTACCACCAAAACGTTGTTAAGAGTACAAGTCAACTGGATTTTACTTTTTCCTCGAACCCGGGACTGAAGGAAAGTACGTCTATAAAGATCAGATTTCTTTAAAAAGCTGCTTCTGACTCAAATGTTTTAACAGAAGGAAAATCTGGACCTGGCTTTTAACGCAGGAGAGAGCGTGGGAATCACAGCCACGCTGGTGAGACACGTTACACTTGTTTCATAGAGGTCATTATAAAACACATTTGGAAAGTTTCCAGCTGTTCATCATCTGGTTTGATCTTTACACGTCCACTGTGTTGCAGACGGTGGAGGAGATGCTGAAGGCAGACGGGCCCGACTGGCAGAAGGTCCTGGGTTACGTCGAAAGCATTTTCCGTCACTTTGAGATGTGAAGCCTTTCGCCTTGTGCCTGGTTCTGTTTGTGACTGAAACACCGTTCACCACAAGAGGGAGCTCTGCTCGTCAAGATCTCACCAGTCAGGCAATATTAGACTTCATGACATGATTTTATGCATCAAAACGATGTCTGTCTCACAGAAACGACAGTTTGCAGACACCCAGGTGGAAGACACTAAACGTTGGGAGTCTTTTTATTTCTCTACATGACATCTGTTCAGTTCCACACGGCTGCTGGGTGACGATGCACAAGACACAGGAAGAAGAAACACCTGCTTTACTGCAACACTTATTTTCACATTTGTTACTTGGTGCTGGGTGCACTGGCTTTGCACTGTTTGCCTTTTTGAAAAATAATGAGCACTTTATGATCAGTTTATTTTATGTTTTTGTGTCTGATTTCAGAATCTGGGCCACTTTCATTTTATTTATTTTGACTAATTGGTATTTTTATCATGAACCTCTCCTGCCATGATAGTGTTATCATGTCTTTATGCACCCAAATCTATAACCCACAAAACAAAGGGTGCAGACATGAACCCAGATTTTATATTTTGGAATAGTTATGTTTTAACCTCAAACACTACAGCGTCTAAGGAAAGTTGCCTTTGAGGAAATGTGTATATGTAAATGTGTGTAAGCGCTTCAGTGTTTTAAAATGTTAAACATATAAAGATGTTGCCAAAGCCTTATTGCAATAATAAAGTTATGTACATGGACGTTAGTTTTGCTCCACATTTTCTCCATTAATACCACAGATTCACAGAAATATTTAATATAAAACAAGAATTACATTTGATACCCGACAGCATATAAAAATGGCATTAAAGGAAATGTATACGGTTCAATGACAGGAAAATGGTCAGTGTAACAACAAATGAACACAAACATTTAAAAAAAGCAATAATTTAACAAGTTTTTGCAAGGACGCTTTAAATGAAGCCATAATGCAGATTAATTCCATCTCTGCTGGAACATTAGTGTCGAGTTTGAAGCTGCAATCTTTCCATTATTTCTCAAGAAAAGTAGATGATTGGAATTACAGTAAGTTCCCGTTGCTCCGAAGGCATTGAATGAAAGTAATCTTGCAGTTGACCAATGAATTTGAATCACTCCTATGAAGCTGGAATGGCGCCTCCTATAGGTGGTGTTGACAGCGGTGGCAGGAGGAGAGACTTCAGCTTAACCGACATGGCTGCAATTTCAGGGTCCTGGGTTTCGTACATCTTCACCAATCTGGCAAATTTAAGGACGCCTGGAAGTGAAGCAGAGCCGAGATCAACGTAATGAAATGTGTCATCTACCATGAAGCGCGTACGGTGTGAGGATGGCAATTCTGACAATATAAAGTAGCTAAATATCTATATATCTTTATATAATGCCACAGGATAGTGGGGTGGACTGTCAAACTAATCCCAGAGGCTATTACATTTCAAATTATGACAACAGCATCACATCAACATGTGGCCGAGCTCTGGTGAATACCATGATGCATTCTGGTCTGAAGAGTTCCTAGAAGGTCAATCCTGCGGTGCAATATTCCCCTTTGCAGGAATTTCTGGTTAATCTTGTTTGGTGCCAGAGTTTACTGGTCCAATGTACACAGAGTGCATCTGTATTATTGGTTATCAACAGTAAAAATCCAGGAAGCTGCCAACAACATGCATGTGTATTTGTCAAAGAACAAAAACTAAATCTGTGCTTCAGGGCTCGAACAGGCTGCCTTGTGCTCACCCTCTCCTTCGTTGTTGAAGCCGTAGGCCTTGATGACCTCCTGTTGAATCAGGGTGGCAACAGGGAGCACGAGCTGCAGCATCTTGCCCATGTCGTTGCAGGCACTTTCTCGAGCCTCCTCCATCCTCGCTGCGTTTTCTGGCACTGAGAAGGCCTGAATCACCTCGCTCAGTACCACTGTGACAGGAGCACAACATCAGCAGCCGCTCGAATGTTCTAATGCAGACAGGATCTTGGAAGTAGAAGTAAACTCAATGTCGTTTTCCTCACGATGCATGTGTCACAAACAAACACGCACACAGTAACTGAATGATAAGCTTGAGGAAATGGAAAAGTGTTTAACTTGAACGTGGACACAGTTTGACACATTATTTATTCAGCAATAATGATGTGGGACACCCAATGAAGAGCTGAACAATGTAACCTTTACAGGATATAAGCAGCTCTTCTCACCTCTGGTCTGCTCGACAGTGAGGGTGGGCTGCTGTGCTGGAGCTGAGGCCATGTCTGGAGAGGAGGCAGAACAGAACCTGTACTCAGTGAACAGAAAGAAGAGGAAAGAGAGAAACTAGGTCTTTAAAGACGGGGGTTTTAGTTGTAGACACAATTCAATACGTATTACATAGTAGCAATAAACACAATATGAAGTATCATTGGTGGTAGATCTGAAACGATTAATCGATGGACAAGCTTGAGCTCAACGGTTTAACGTCTGAGCCCATCGATCCTTTACTTTCTCTCTATCGGTAGCTAGAAGGTAATGTTAGCTAACGTTAGCTTCTACAAAGCTTACTTAAACTTAAAAACAACGTAAACACGTACGTCCCCGAGCGGAGAAGTCAGTGAATATTAAAGTGTAGAGGTTTGGAAACTCACCACAAATGGAAACAGCCTAGCTTGTAGCAGACCTATGAAAATTTGCCAAAAAACGACACATTTTACGACAATTGAGAGCCTTTTTACGACATGACTTCCTTCTTTCAGATAGACGTGGGTGTAAAAGGTAAACACACGTCTTGCTAAGCTAGTAGCACGGTGAAATCTCTAAAATGTAGTCAAAGTGGTCGTTAAAGTGAATGGCAGTCGATATCTCCGTTTATTGGATGTTGTGTGAAGCTGTATTGAAGCAACGCCGATATCAATAAGTTTCGAATGAATCAGCTGTTTTGCCACGTACACGTAATAACGTTAGTGTAAAGTAACTGGGTGGGTGTATCGATGGAGCAGAAGCTTGCAGAGTTTAGAGCCAGGCGACAGGCGGAACATGCTGTTAAAAAGACCGAGAGTGCCGGTGTGCGGTGCGGCGCACAAACAGCGGCGGACACAGCTGCTCACACGGACACCACACCGACAGCTGACCGTCAACAGGCGGAGCAGAGGGCAGAAACGAGCAGAGACTCAACCGACTGCTCTGAAGCGAAAGTAAGACTCGACTCAGTTCACGAGCAGCTGGATTTCTGTTCACTAACTTTCTGATTAAATGTTAATTATTTTTTGCGACATAGGACACACCTCTTTATATTAAAGTTAAGTGCTTCTTCCACTTTGTGTTAATCTTTGTATGGAAATTCATCAATATTTTCCTTTTTATTTAAATGGAAAAGCACTGAAGTCCAATTTAAAGAGGTGTGTCCTGTTCAGTGTTGTGATCATCTCTGGTATTGATTTGGAGTCACTGGGTCACATGATATGGAAGCTGGAACTGGATAATGAAGCACACGACTTGTCCATAAACATATGAATATATAGACACAAAACGTGCAACAAAGGCTACAACCAATTAACAAATATTTTCATCATCAATGAATCCGTCAATTTGTTTTCATTAATCATTTGATCTATAAAATGTCAGAAATAGTGCCCATCATAATTACCCACAACCCAAAGGTATTGCTTCACACCATCCCGACCTCTTGCAGCCTACTTTGTTCCCAGACCCACTGTGAGCTGAATGCATGTAGCGTACTGAACCTCCTGTCGTGTCTTCTCTGCAGGACCGTAGTGACTGGCTGCTGGACAGCGCTCTGGGACGGTGGCTGACTTCCAGACAGTTTGTCTTCTCGAACCTTACCTTGCTTAAGGTGCTGCTGTGGCTGGTGCTGCTCGGCCTGTTCGCTGAACTGGAGTTTGGCCTGCCCTTCTTTGTCATCTCCCTCTTCTACTGGCTCTATGAAGGACTCCGTAGCCCGGCTGCCCGCGAGCCTGGAGAACTGAGCGCTTATTCTGTCTTCAATCCAGACTGTCAGCCCCTGCTGGGCTCTCTCACTGCAGAGCAGCTGGAGGGAGAGATGGGTTACAGACCTCTGGCTAACAGATGAATTGCTTGTGATTTGCACATTTATATCAAATTATCATATCTTTTTGTCTGTTCAAAAATGTTAATTTTATTCAGGAATATGCAGGGATACGATCGTATTTCTGTATAACATAAAAATGAGATGGGTCTACTTACAGTTTCATTTCTGTTTCTTCTGCCACATCAAATAATCGTTACCATCACTTGGTGCACAATATAATATGTGACATTTTCTAAATATGGGATTACAGGTTTTTAAATCTGTCTTTACCTCATGTTTCCTGTACCGATCAACGTGGGTTTGGTAGAAAATGTGGCAATGCTATTTAGGATTGAAATTAGGTGTGACAGAGGGGCAAGCTGCTTTTAATTTATATGAAAAATGTTTTAGTTTAAATAAATGACTTTCCAAGTTTAAGAAGTGTCAAGCAGCTTTGCATCATGTTTCTTGGCCTTAGATATCACAAATTATTTTTATTTATTTTTTTACAAAATCTGTAATCTAAAGAAGTTACGTTGCATTCAAGATTCAAGAAATTAATAAAAGTAATAGAATTTCAAGGTCAAAGCTTATCAGACAACATGTCAAGCAAGTATCTTTTTTCTTCTCACATGAAACACGGCGGGCACTTGGACCCATGGAATGACTTTTAGCACAGAGAGAACACGTTACACAGAGCGAGAGGCTTCCCTCCACTTCATTCCCATCTACTTCCGCATTTGCTTTAAGCCGCGTTAGACCGCTCAAAGGCAGATTTGATCGTTTTGTGTTTACGTAGGACCAAAAAGACTGACACACTTTCGTTTTTTTTTAATTCACTACTATATATAAACCGACGTTAGCGTCCTCTTTATGCGTGCTACACGTAACATAGCATGTATTACCGAATGTCATGACACGCTGTCTTGCTAGCTGCGATAGCTCACTGTTGGCCTCTTGAGTGGCCAGGTAACTATCTTGACAATTCTGTGGGTCAAAGGCACTTCCTATATCTCCCAAATTCAAGTTACTGAACCCGTCAAAACAGTTTGGTGGCTACCTGTCTGTGTTCGCATTAGTAAGTATTCACCCCACCTCACCACCGCTACTGAATATTTACTTGAAATACTTGGATTGCTACTCCATGATTTAGCTAGCTACTAACAGTAGCATTTTAGCTAATTAGCCGGACTTGCAGAGATTCACTGCTTATCCTAAGTGTTCACACGCTCGTTTTTAGTTACCTAGCTAGCCTAGTGGCTTTAAAAACAAGCATAAATCTACAAATAAAAGACGTAGACTACACACGTAGACTACACACACACAGACATATATATATACATATATAAAGTAGAAAATATTTGCTAATGACTCATTTTGTGTAGCTTTTCGGTCAATACAGTGATTTGCTATTGCTTTTCGAGCTAAAATGAGCACCAAAGAGAACATGTTAACAAGGCTGAGGGCAGGACGCTCCAGACTTCATGAAAAAGCGCGTTTATTAAACAAACATCCCTCAGGATTGTGCGAGCACTGTCAAACTGAGGAAACAGTGGTGCAGGCAGTAGTTCTGTTGTCATCTCAACTTCATCACTGACTCTTGAGGCTGTATATTTAAGGCATTGGTCGTGATTGGCCGCTGCCTCTCAGCGATGTCCGGAAGTCCTGCTGTGGTCATGCGGCTGGTGGCCTCTGCCTACACCGCGGCTGAAAAGGCGGGTGCCATCGTGAGGAAGGTCCTTCACAGCGGAGAACTTGGCATTGTGGAAAAGGTGGGACTGATTTCTGTAACATTAAAATGAGATGGGTCTACTTACAGTTTCATTTCTGTTTCTTCTGCCACGTCAAATCATCGTTAGCATCACTTGGTGCACAATATAATATGTGACATTTTCAAAATATGGGATTACAGGTTTTTAAATCTGTCTTAACCTCATATATTTATATATATATATATATATATATATGAAACCCCCATTGAATGACTTGGCAATTGAATGTTGCCAAGACATTCAATGCCAACTTTGGTACTTGATTCTAAGCGCCATGGACATATTTCAAAGCAATGTGTGTATGTATGTATGTATGTATGTATGTATATATATATATATATATGTGTGTGTGTGTGTGTGTGTTTATGTTGTTTTTTTTTACTTTAAATAAATGACTTTCCAAGTTTAAGAAGTGTCAAGTATCATGTTTCTTGGCCTTGGATATCACAAATAATTTTTTAACAAAATCTGTCATGAATAGAAGTAATGTTGCATTCAAGATTCAAGAAATGCTCGACTTATTTAATTTTTAATAGCTGATTAATTGTTTCAACATGTTCTGCTCCGTCCGTGCACCCCTGTACAGACGGGAGCTAATGATCTGCAGACGCTGGCAGACAGACTGGCACAGCAGAGCATTTGCGCGTCACTGTCCAGACGTTTCCCACAAATCACAATCATTGGAGAGGAGGTGAGCACATTAGAGACTTTGCTTGGTGTGTTGGTTCATTCGAGGTCCATGTACAATATTATTTTAGTTATTAGCCGGGTTTATAGGAGGAGAGTGAAAGACCTGATGGTCGCTGTGTTTATTAGGAGCTTCCAGAGGAGGAGATAAGGGAAGATCTCATTGAGAACGGCCACTCCGAGGAAATCCTCCAGGAGACATGTCCAGCTGAATATAGAGGGCTGAAAGAGGAGGAGGTAACCACCAACACAACCAGAAATGCAATGAATAGTTATTAGGTTTAGCAATAGAATAACATAGTATTCTCTTTGTGTGATCAAACACTGTTGACTCTTACTGAGTGTTTCTTTCTGGGTCTCAGCTAGTTGTGTGGGTGGATCCCCTCGATGGCACGAAGGAATATACTGAAGGTAGGCTCTTCAAATATGCTTCTTTAAAACTGTGTGTGTGTGTGTGTGTTTCAGTTACAGAGCAACCGATCAACCCCTCGCCTCATGCTGCCTTGAATCAAAACGATCCCAACGAGTTCCACGCAGTGTGGTACAGATGTTACATATGTGGAAAAAAGAGAACTGGTATTGGATCTGCCCCCTGTCCGATTGGTCCGCCCCTAAATATCACAGATCAGCACTGATTAACAATAGTGGTTAAACCTGAAGTGCAGTTTTATTCATCATTTCATTATACTCAGAGGTTTAGCCAAGTTATTTTACTACCTGGCACAGTGTTAAAATTTTTTATATAAAATATTTTTTTCTTTAGCTGTAAAATGATTTTCTGTGCACCACTTTGTCAGGTTGCTTTCTGGCTCTGGGCTCTTCACTGTCACTTTTCCCCTTTTCTTTCCCTTGCTTGCGTATCCCTGCTTCTGCTCTCTCTCCCTCCCTCCCTCCTGACCGCAGCGTCGAGGTGTCTCCGTCACCAAACCGCGGCCCCGACACCTCACGAAGGGTCGGACGCCTCTCGGCCTCGCAGCACAGCTCTCTGTTTGAGAAGGCAACGGCAGGAAAGCGATAGAAAGATTAAGTCTGGCAGTAAAATAATCTAAATTATTCTGCACCAACATGAAAGCCACCTTTCGTTCACTCTTTCAGTCCAGCACGTAGTCGTGGCTACAGAGCAGTAAAACAGATGGCTTTGGAAGTGTTCTCCAGCTAACATCCTGCTGGTTTCTGATTGAAGGGCTCCTGGATAACGTGACGGTGCTCATCGGTATTGCATACGGAGGCAGAGCTATTGCAGGTGTCATAAACCAGCCTTTCTACAACTACCAGGTACGGCCCAGACCAAACGACCTCGTGCCCTAAACGCTGTCACTCTGGTTGATTCAAAACGTTTTCCTCGTCAGCTCGGACCGGGAGCAGATTTAGGAAGAACCATGTGGGGAATGCCGGGATTGGGAGCCTTTGGATTTGAGCTGCAGGAAGTCCCAGGTGACAGGCGTATCGTCACCACCACGCGTTCCCATAGCAACAAGCTGGTGACGGACTGCGTGGACGCCATGGAGCCGCACGAAGTCATAAGAGTGGGTGGCGCTGGAAACAAGGTGAGATGGGTTTGAAGTTAATGACACACCGAGGTTGTTAAAATGTAAACTGGGAAGTCTAGCCGTGGCTTCTGATCCGGATCCAAAAGCTGAATCTTGAACAACACAAGAATCTCTCAAAGCTTCAGATCAGCCTGTGCTGCTAAAGCAAGACCCTGTAAGTATTTATTTATTCTCAAAATGAAGGTGGTGGTGGAGTAAAATGTAGCTTATAGGTGAACAAAATAGCTATTCATGTGTCCCCATCCTTAATCCCTCAATGATGAACATTAGACGAACACAAAGCATGTTAAAAACCTGACCAAGAGTGTTGATGGAACATTTGTTGCGTCCTATTTGAGTCGACCTAAACAAACGTTTGTTTATCGAACCATCTCCCCGCAGATAATCCAGCTTGTCGAAGGAAAGGCTTCTGCTTACGTCTTCGCCAGTCCAGGCTGCAAGAAGTGGGACACCTGCGCCCCTGAAGCCATTCTGCGTGCCGTTGGAGGTAAAAACCATCACTTCTGTAGCGGCAGAGGTTGCTTGGAGTGTTGAAATGCAAAGAAAAGTGTCTCCCTGTGACTTTGAGCAGTGTATTATATCACCAACATGCAGTTGAATCTGTACTAAAAAGTATCTTTGTAAACATTTATTCCTTTTCTTGTCCAGGTAAACTGACTGACATGCATGGGAATGCATACCGCTATAATGCTAATGTTAAGCACATGAATTCTGCGGGCGTTCTTGCTACACTACGCAACCACGAGTACTACGTCAGCAGAGTACCACAGTCAGTGCTGCAAGCCCTCGAGTCCGACTGAGGTCGGCCTCCATCGGACTTCACGCTGACTCTTAAGATTCAACAGTTAAAGTGAAAGCAGAGAAGAGCTCCTGCGCGCACACATGCAGAAACCTTCAACGTGTGAAAATGTCATTAAATCGAACACGATGATTTCAAAGTCACACTCGACTCGGCGTCACTTAAATAACCAGAAACACACGGAGAGCGGGCTCAACAGCACTTCCATTTATTTCACTCGTTTGAAACAAACTCGTACAAATCTCAAAACATCTTTACATACTGTTTCCAACTCGAAGACCAATAGATTTACAAGGCAAAAGGCAAGATTTAAATAAAAACACATCGGTTAAATGTTCGTTAGTGAGTTTGAAATGATTTACTTCATTCAATAACCACAATGTAATATAAGTAGCGTAATGTCAACTACAAACAAAATGCCACCGTCTCGACTTTATGATGCGACCTCTTGACAACGTCATGCGATGACTGGAGGTGCGACAGTGTTCGATGAGGGAGGTCGACATCTACTGCTGTGAAGAAGCTGCGACAACTTCTATACTGGAAACTATTTTAAATCCTGGACTGGACGTCAGTTTCAGCCGCATTTCTTTTTACATCCCTTCTTCTCTCGCACCGGCACATCCGTCTCTACTTCTCTACACATCTACTGTGCTCAGGCCAGAAATGACAGAGTCAAAGTGCTCACTGGTGCGCGGCTCCCACATCTTCCACATACACTGAATTTACATCGGACCTGAAAATGAAACTTTTACACTATTGCATTACTCAGTGGAAATTCTGCTCCTTCAGTGATGTGAGGGATAAGAAAGCTTCAGAGGCTGGAAGTCCAAATAGGCCTTGCATGTGGCAAGATTTCTATCAATATTTATCGCAATTAGATCATCAAAATCTCAGGATTTTGATGCTTATTTGCTTTCTTTTCGAGAGTTAGCTGAGAAGATTGATACTTCATGTCTGTTAAATATGATGCTACAGCCAGCAGCCTGCTAACTTAGCTTAGCATAACGTCTGGAAGTTGGAAATGGGTAACCTGGAGCTGTCTAAGAGGGAGCAGAATCCACCAACCAGAACTTCTAAAGCTCACTGATTAACACGTATCTCATTTGTTTAATCCGTAAAAAAAACAAAGTGTGAAAGCCTCACTTGGGACCAGTAACTTCCTGGAGTTTGCACTGGTTGCCAGGCAACGGGCCCCTACCAAGATACAGTCAGGCATATAAACTCCGTAAAACTCCTGTTTTTACACGTTGTTTTTTGTACGGATTAAACGAACAACGTGGAAATGAAAGAGCCGGCAGGTGGAGTTTGTTACCGTCCAACAGGCTAGCTGTTTCCAGTCTTTGTGCTAAGCTAAGTTGCCCAGCTGCTGCTGGTAGTTTCCTACTTGACACAGGGCAACGGCAGTAAATGGGATAATTACATTAACATTAGACAAATCAAGGTAAATTGTCTGGGAGAACTGGTGGATTTTCCGTTGGCTACGGCAGGAGAGTCAGGACCAGCCGCTCACCTCTTTTTCGGTGCCTGAGTGGTGCGCGGGGGGGTGACAGGGCGTCCTGAATTCACCCCTCCGTACTGGTACTTGGCTTTTTTTTCTGACGGCTTCAGGATCTGAAAGAAAGCCATGATGGTGGTGATAAATGTGTTGAAAGTGCATGAAGCAGGATTCATGTCACGCTACAACAAACACTGAGTTGTGTACCTGGAAGGAGCACATGAGGGACTCGTCCACACTCATCATCCCGCCCGCGTTGTCAAACTCCCCGCAGTAGTTGGGGGCGGAGAACAGCGTCACCAGCTGTCGCTTGGCAAAGAACTCGTAGCCGTCTTCAACAACCTGTGAGGAAGCAGAGCTGAAACAATTAGTCCGTCGACAGAAAACTATTTACCAGCTACTTTGATAATTCATTAATCAAAACTTTTAAGCAAAATTGCCAAATATTCTATTTAGTCTATGAAAATAAAGAGTAAAGAGTTTTGGATTGTTGGTCAGACAAAATAAGCAATTTAAATAATCTAATTGGGTTAAATGTTGGAAATCTTTCACTATTTTCTGACATTTTACAGATCAAATCGATAAATCAAGAAAGTAATCAGCAGATTAATCAGTGGTCTTTAAAGAAAATTGCCTTAATAAAGTCATGTCTAATCCTCCATAACAATATTTTGAATGTAGCCCTTAACGTCAAAGCAGCACAAGTGTTACCTGATGCGCTCGGCAGATGAGGTCCAGGTCGTGGCGGTTGAGAAACTTGCTGACCACGTCGGCCCCGAAGGTGAAGGACACGCCCCGATCGTTCTCCCCCCAGCCCTGGACGTCTTTGTCTGGGTCTGACCACAGCAGGTCACACAGCAAGCCTGGCAGAAACAAAATGAGTCCAAAACACAAACGGTAAAGTCAAGCAGTCACTGATGAAACTGTTCTGGTAATACTCAAACCATGAGAACCTGCTACACGCCAGAGTCATTTTCATTTACTTTATACGTGTGGGAAAAGACTACAGCCAAAACAAATCTATTAGGGAAAAGGATTACTCTTATTTTTGCCAAAACTAATTGAATCGTTTCTATTACCCTGCAAAATGTGAACTTGAATTAGTTAACTGATAATTCTTTATTTCTCTCCAATAATGCATTGTTACATTGGCTCATTACATTTTTCCCCATTAGCACTAATTCTAAGCAGTTTAATGAACAATCAGTAGTCTGTTATAGTTGAGCTGCTTAAGATTTGGTCGTCTTTTAGTTCAGTCACACAAACACACATTGCAGGACAACAGACCTGTGTCTGGGACATCAGTGGGTCTCATGATGCGTCGAATCTGTTCCATGGACTGTAGATCAGGTGAAAGCCCTGAGGAAAACAGATGATTGTATTATAAGTGACACGTACAACCGCAAATCCTACATGAAGAATAATAATGTAGGATTATTCTACATTTAAAGAATAACGGAAGATACACGGAAGATAATAAAATAAATAAATCAACTTTACTTTTGTTTATCCTAAAGGAAAAAAAATGTGTTGACTTACAGGTAATGGACTAAAAATGTCCTGAATTGATTGAAAACATCACAATTAACACCTGTAGTTACATTACTTAATTATGTAATAGTAAGATATGGATTACATTTAATATGGTTATTACATTAAATATTACACGATAAATACATAAGCCATTTTAAACCCATGTTCAGACACACAGTTACACAGGGACGGGTGTATTATCCACATCATTCAGTGGCTGCTTCACAAACCTCCATGGCAGCAGAAGATCTTCTCATCAATAATCGCAGCAATTGGCAGACAATTAAAACAGTCTGTGAAGGTCTTCCAGAGCTTGATGTTGAACCTGCGCTTGCCTGAGGAAGAAATTAAAAAAATGTGGCAAACAAAGAACAAGTCAGACAAGGAACAATTGTAAATCAGGCTTTAAACCAAATTTCGTATTTTATTTTGCTGTCATCTAAAGGAACTTTACTAACTTAACTATGCAAACAGTCATTTGTGAAAAAGCCTTTTTTTTGGTGTGAAAATAAGGCGCTCTGCTTTGTTAAGGAGAAACTAAAGGCTGGAAATATGAGTCATGAGAGGACTCTCATTGGCCGAATGCAAAACATACCGAAGGCCAACTCACAACAACACACAGTGAACGGTATTCACATGTAGCCAGTGCGAACCAACTTACACTCATCGTAGAAGCCGTAGATGCGATTGATGGAGGCACACTCGTGGTTCCCCCTTAGCAAGAAGAAGTTTTCCGGGTATTTGATCTTGTAGGCGAGCAGCAGGCAGATGGTCTCCAGCGACTGCTTCCCTCTGTCCACGTAATCCCCCAGGAACAGATAGTTGGCCTCCGGCGGGAAGCCTCCGTACTCGAATAGCCTCAGCAAGTCTGTGTACTGCCCATGGATATCACCTGCAAGGATATGTTCATCTCGTTTTTCACAATGTTGCACTTAACATCTCAAGTAATCGTGTGAAATTAATAGAATAAATATGGAATAACTTGCTTTGTCATATTTGCACTTCTTCAACTGTGTAGTAACATACACATCATTGACTATTGGGGGAAACCTTTACTCTAAACACTTTATAGTACGGTGATTGTGTGTGTTTTTATAAAAGGTAGAAAAATTGGGAACCCCAGCCAAGAGTCTGGCACACGGTGGCCTCACTGGGCTTAAGAAACCATGTAGACGTGATAGCTCAAGGTTGCCTCTAGCCATCAACATCATGTGTCCCTTCCACTATGAATAATAACTAAGTCACACAGGAATGTGTGTGTATATATATATATATAAAAGTAAAAAGAAAGGGGTGGCTGTTGATGGGTGCTGTCCTCACCACAGATTTTGAGTGGAGCCTCCAGTTCTAGCAGGATTGGCTGACTGAGGAAAATCTCCCTGGACTTGATGCAGAGGCCCCGCACCTCAGCCTCTGTCATCTGTACGACCTTCCCTGGACGACATCCTCGCACTGCAAGTCAAAAGTACAAAGAGGTCAGCGTTCACCGTGGGCTGATCCTCAAACAGGGACGAGTAAGTATTAAGACACCAGACGTGAGTTAAGCATTAAGTAAGCAGACATAGGTATCCAAACTAAAATGCATCCAACATAATGACGATGGGCAAGATAGGTACAGTAAAAATATTTTAAAAGCTAAAAAAGTCTATTTTCTGTGTTTTGGGCCTGTTTGACACGGACAAAAAATTTGACTAACATTACTGATGTTAACAAATGTATTAAAAAAATCTTACAAAGTCTCCCTCCCAATTAATGGAGGGGAGAGCATGTTTCAATCATGCGTTTTCTGTCAGCAGTTCAGCTCTTAGCTACCGTGTTGTCTACGTTGGCATCACAGTGTGCCATTAAACAGAGCTGACCATTGCGTTTGCTTTGCTACTGGCCAGACGGGGCATTTACTCCAGCCAACATGGGCTGGTATGAACTGGCAAGTGCAGGAATGAACAGCTTGTTGGCTCAGCTGGAGGTGTGTGATGGCGGTGTGGCCCAAGCAGGACCAAAAAGTCTAACAGTGCAGCTTCGTGTATAAAGAATACCCAACATGCTTGTTTAGTCGTATCGGTTTTACACACAGCAATGCAGTATCACCGTGGCAGACCTTTGGCATGTTTCTGAGTAGCAAAAAAAAACAACTCACAAGTAGAAAATGTATATCAAAGATGCAAATAACATGCATAGATTAATAATACATTAATAACACATAATAAAATATAACAAATTGGTCTTAAATTTAAAATGAATGGGTTAGGTAGGTAGTTTTAGGTTTCAGGTCAACATCATTTACCTTAATTGTTCCATTTGATTCCAACAAAGTTGGAAGTGACAAGAAAAGAGAGATGTTTCGTGGTTTTAATATAAATTTTGGAAACAAACTTCAGTGCCGAAACTGAATCGTGGTTTAGGAAATGTATGGGTACATAATAATTATAGAAGAATCTGAAATAGCTACATTATGCAGCTGTAAGTGAATTCCTACGTGTGAGGTGGGGTGGGGGTGTGTCCGGGGTGGTAACGTTAGCCGACTTGCTAGCTACCTGCTTTGCCGCCGGGGAACAGTTAACGTTACTTAGCAACCACAACATTCCACGGATCTTTCTCGATCCATAGCATTTCGTCTTTAAAGAATAAACATTTGCTCGCCCGGACTCTGCTACTCGGCTAGTTCAGCTTCTATCGCGTTAAGTTCTATTACTAGTTTAAATAGTTAGCTCTCTTTTCTGGCAGCAGCAGGCTCGTTTTTTTTTACGCCACACTCCCTTTTTACTCGGTTTAACATAAACTAACAATCCAACATTAGCACGTAGTTAGCTACCAGGGACTATGACATCACAATAACGTTTGCATTACTCCTGAAGCAGAGAGCTTTTAACGCAACGGTTAGCTTACGCGTTGTCGATGATCAACACAGATAGCTAAGGCTTCAAGACGCAAACATTATTTTGAACACATCGTGAAGTTACTGGTTAGAAACAAGAACGTACAGTTTAGTAATTTTCTTGATAAAGGACGCAGAAAGACGACATATCGCGGTGCTAACCTACCTTCCAGTAATCGAGAGATGATGCTGTCAACGTTCAACTCGCTCTCCGCCATGTTTCTTGTACTCACACAGGCAGGTTCCCGGGTAAAATCCACCCCCGAATACTGACTTGTAGGCTCAGAGCAGGACAAGCCTTCACAGGCTGCACAGGGAGACGGTGATATTATGGATCATTGTCAGCAGTGGTGGAATGTAACGGAGGACATTTACTCACGCAGTGTACTAACAAGTACAATGTGGATGTGTCTACTATTATTAAACTATGAATGTCCAATCAAATCTTGTAATAGTAATGGTGGGAAATAAGTTATTGATGTATTGATTGTTGTTGATTGTGGGTACGAAACTATTGTTTACAAAGTACATCAACCATGACTCGAATAGGGTGGCAATTTTATTATAACAATAAATAAAAATGTAAGAGAAATGTACAAAACTTCTGGATTCAACGAGGTCGGTCAATTACACATGGAATATTTCACAATTTCTGCGTAGTATAAAAGTTACAAATATTTCACATTATTGTAGCAACATTATGTCATCCTTTTGATCCTAACATTTAATCACATGAATCTCTATAATGTGAACAGAAGGCTAGTTCTGCCACTCCAGCTGAGGATGCAGTCTGCAGCTCTATGCAGCTGCCTGCTCATTGTTTTGGGGTTTTTTTTGGTCTTACATGGTTTTAATGTAGGACAAAAATAGATTGAAGCAGCTTTAAGACTGAAATATACTGTTGATGATAAATAGTTTGATAAGAATAACTGCATTAAAAATCTGTTTCCAGTTTCATTTCTACTGCTTTCTCCACTCTGTTTTTCCGATTCTGGCTGAGGGAGAGGATTAGCCAGGCAACAGTCGTGCCACCCAGTAAACTGACAATTCCCACAATCACTGGCACCCACACGGGCATAGAGGAGTCGCACATGGGCATGGAGATGGTTGGTGCGGGACTGGAGCTGGTGGTAATAGTGGTGGTGGTGTTGATGGTGGAGCCTGAGACAAGAGCACCAGTCGTGCTGGTGGTGGTGGTGGTCACTGGTGGACTTGGTAGGCTATTGATCTTAGTAAAGATGAAGGGATTGGCCTATAGGAAACATAAAACAGCTCAGAGCAGAAACTTAAGAAATTGAGAACTTTACAAAATCAAATAATAAGTCAAATAATCTTTGAGCAGTTGTTCCCAAATATACAGAATATTTAACCACAAAGGCTTACACTTCATCCCAAGGATTATGGGTTGATGAGTCAAGTAATATGGAGACCTGAAGTGTCATCAAGCTCATGATTATATGTCATTTGACCCTGCTTTTTCCCTCAGTAACAGAGCTAAGTCATTTTTACTTCAAAAGGCCATCTTTGCCAAGGCTGTTTCATTTTAAGCCATTTTCCCAAATGTAATAATTCCCAAAAAATGAACTTATTTCTTTAACGGTCCTATTATATATTTCAAAATATTTGAGTTTTAAATGTATTGTATTCAATAGATACATATTGCATATTTATATTACAGTTTTTGTCTGTATTTAGTCATGATTATTTATTTCATAATGTCATTTATTTATTTTATATTGAACACTTTTGGTGACTGAACATTAAAATTCAACTGTAATTGATAAATAAATAGATTTAGATAAATTAGTTTGGTGATACAATAGTCACATGAGTTGTGAGCAGTGAGATTTCTCTCCAGACTTCAGAAATGTCCACACAGACCTTAGAGGGACAGTGAATCTTGGAGCGGTCATATGTGAAGTTGTTGTAGGCCTGTTTTCTGCCTACAGGCTCCAACTGTTAAGGCAAGAAAAAAATTATGTAAAACTTATAAAACACCAAAAACCACCTGAAAACATATTGTGTTGTGCTGCAGTTTGGTCCGTTACTGCTTTACGCTCACCATGTTATTCCACAGGCCAATGGCCATCTCCGCATGAGCTCGCTCACTGATGTGGAAACAGTCCACGGAGAAGAAACTCGAGTCAGCCTCACCCACCTGGTGTAAAGATTAGATTTTCAGCATGGTTACATTCAATTATTTGTGTGTGGACGCCTGTTTGAATACATTTGTATGTCTCTGTAACTTACTCCAATATGAGGGATGAAGGAACTGTGTAAAAAGGGTTGGAGTACAACTGCAAAGTCGTCTCTTCCGTCATACAGATTTCCAGAAATAAGATACTGGAGCTCAGCCTATTGAGAAAAAATAAAGAAAATTAGAGGAACGACAGAAGGAACCCCGTTTTCTGAAAATATTGAAATGGTTAGAAGAGCTCTTTGCTTTTACCTGATACTCGTGATTGATTCGTTTAATCTCTTCGAGCTCTGGGGAGTTTTCAGCTGGGTTGATAACACATGGACAGCTGGTCCTGTAAAAAACAAATACCAGAGGTTTACAGTAGTAAGTAGTATGACTGTAAGGCCTAATGGACTATGCATCAAAACATCTGAACCAGAGGTTCACAAATGTTGCCAGAAATACTGAGGACATCTGCTTTATGTCCACTAAAGCTGTTGTGGTAGCTTGAAGTGGAAATTGAAAAATAAGGCTATAAAATTGTGTTAATTGTAAAAAATCTTTGTATATTTGAGGGGAAATTACACTTTAGCAATGACCAATCTAAAGCTAAGGGGAACTGCGGAGTCTGGTGATAACTCTCTGCGGGATTCATCACTTTGAGCAACGCCTTTTACCTCACACATAGTCATAAAATGTCAATTGATTAAAGGCGTTTTAAAATCATCCAACTTCTAATGTTCTACATGACATATGAGAAGATGACGAAAAGAGGCAAAACAAACCTCTGCAAGAGGGAACAGCCCAGCGTGTTTCTCTTAACTGTTTTCAGTGCATCTATCTGCAAGAGCTCCACAACATTAACCAACAGCCTTGGCACCTAAAGATACAAAGAGAGAGAAGAGGGGGCAGA
This sequence comes from Nannoperca australis, assembly GCA_036023655.1. NCBI lineage: Eukaryota > Metazoa > Chordata > Actinopteri > Centrarchiformes > Percichthyidae > Nannoperca > Nannoperca australis. The sequence goes on from JAVQJD010001190.1 coordinate 22,256, forward strand.
AAGAACATGATGCACTTCCTCGTGAAGACAGCAGATGACAGTAACTTATCGCTTTTAATATCTCACCTCTTTGTAAAACATGTCCAAACTCAGCATAAGATTGTGGCTGTAGTTCTTGGGTGACAGATTATTCTGCAGAGATATGTAAAGCAGGGTTATTACTGCAGTTTTGCAACATGTGTGGTTATTCATGTATAATGCACAAATGTTAATGAACACTTACCTGGTCTATGCAGTAATTGCAAAGATCATTTCCCCCGACAAATATTGTCACAAGTTTCCAGTCCTCTTCAAAGTTCACCTCCTGCGTAGCGTGTGTACAGAACATGAGTATGAAACAGTTTGACACTATTAGTCACCTTATAAATGACTTAGTTTTGGGGATGTCTTACCTTATCTTCTCTCATGGCTTTAATGAGTTGTCGGGCTTGTTCTGGGATCTCTCTGTAACAGAACACATACAGGCGGTAGACGTTAGAGAGATGATGGGTTGTTCAATGGTTTTACTCGGGTGCAGGAACTAAAACAACATGAACATACGAGGTCTTAGCTCCGGCTACAGCCATGTTGAAGCCCTTCTGTTTTGAACCCTGGCCTCTGGAGAAGCCCTTTAAGGAGGGATTGAACTTCTTCAAGATGTCTGAGGAGATAAAGAGGAAAAATGATCGAGTACCAGCTGAGGAGTAGAGAACTGCTGGTTTATGTGACTTTTCAAGGCTGTGGTTATAGTATCTTGCAGTTAGGAGTCATACTGTATGTGTGTCTAAGAAGCAGACATTGGCTCTCATGCGAGAACATTTTTGTATTCTTATCTTTAACATCCGCTTGTGCCAGTGTTCCTAGATGGATTCACCAAACCCTCTTAACTGCATAAACTTGTCATAAATAATTGTGACTTTCAACCTGATAAACGGCACCTGAATATGAGTTAGTGCAACGTTCGCAATATTTAAGCATTAGCAAATCAGTGCAGGGTAAGTGTCATGTATAAAAATGTCACCTAAGCATTATGTTGGAGTTATTCCCGTCAGATATATTAACTCAGAGATGCTATACTAAGTGGCATGAACTCACTTGGTAGTGTTGTGACAGTCTCCAGAGACTGATCCCCACCAATGCTGCAAGAAAAATCCCACAAACATCAGAGTGGTTCATAAAATGTGATGGTTAATGTAAAGCCCCGGTCAACACTGGAGGCGTGTCGTACCTCCATGATACTCCTTTATATTCTTTATTGAGGTCAAACAGGTTTTTTGCTTTGGCGCCAGTGCCTGCCTGTGAACAGAGAACAAACAAGCCACATATAGACACCCAAAAACCAAAAAGTGGAAATGCGGCAGACGACAGTGAGACACTGACGAGGTCGACATCACATCAAACACTAAACGCCAGAACATAAAAGCGATGATCATCAGCGGCGCAGGCTATCTGGCTGATAACACCTTGATTAGAGAGTTCATAGTTCAATTACACTAAATAGCTGACACAAACAGGTTCACAGATGTGGCAAAATTGCGATGAAACGCTTCCCTTCAACACACACACACACACACACACACACACACACACACACACACACACACACACCATAATATATATATAAAAAAAACCATAATCATTACCTGTCCACTACTTATTGTCTATTGCTGCTTCAGTTTCGTAAAAGATGTGTGACGTTCTAATATGTGTCCAGCTGTTTTGTAAAGTATATCTCCCTCTTTGTACTTTCTCATTGAAAATGATAAACTGGAAACTTGTGTCACGACACTAACCGTCCAAGAGTCTCCCAGGGCCGCCACCACGTTAATGTCTGCTGGTCTCAGCGCGTGAACTACAGATAAAAGACATGAAAGAGATTCAACCTGCTGACATCAAGATAAACCACAAACATCATCCCTTTGCAATGTAATATGTTGGTGGTGTGCATAGTCTTACACCACAGGGGTTTTTTGTTTCAGCTTATTAGCTGTAGATAAAAGAGGACATCGAATCTCTTATCAACTGTCTGTTGATAATGCAGAGAAGACTGTCTGTCTCACCTGAGGTCGGCACAGTGTCAGATGGAGCAAGGTCCACACAGGAGAAGTCACTTCCCCAGTTCTAAAGGAATAAAAACATCAACATGTGTAAAATGACTTCATCCTGGATTGTTGCTTAGCTGTGTTTTCTTCCACCATGTTGTATGGCCTTTTCTGTTCTTTAATCTGGAGAACTTTGGTTTCGGTAGAAATTTGATTGAATGGGTGACGGTTCTTTATGATTGTCCAGTGGCAGCAGTCATAACCCATGGGATTAGACCAGGAGAGGGAACAGGCAGGGGTGTCCACTGTCCCCACTGCTGTTTGCTTTGGTGTTTGAGACGTTAGCTGAGGCAGTGTGGTGCGACCACTGAAGATCTGGAATGGTTGTTGGCCAAAAATCTCAATGTTTTATTATTTATGTCTAACCCTGCTGTATCAGTTCACTCAGTTATCTTAAAACTAAATATGACTCAATTTAGCACTTTCTCTGGATATAAAATACGTTTCCAATTTTGAAGCTATGCCTCTGGGTCATCAGCTTCAGGTCGCTGGTTCTCCTTTTCCTTCTCCTTTTAGATGGTCTCCCACGGGATTTGTGTATTTGTGATTTCCACCAGATGTAACTGATGGGGTCCATAACAACACCTCCTTAATTTGGATCGATATTGAAGACTTGCCGTCAAATTGTTCTCTTTTAAATCAACTCTATCAATACATATAAAAAAAATACAATCTGTAACCAAACCAGGGTATTACAACTCAAAATACTTTTGATAAACTTATCAATTAATCAATTAATTGTTTCAACACTATTTTAGTTTCGGTGAAATCTTAGCTTCATTCAGATCTTTGTTTTTACTTGAAGTCACTTCTCAGCCTCTCAGCCAGAGATGACATGCTTACTTGAATAGGTCCAGGTGTTGGATGGGGACCACCATATATGTAATTGCTGTTGTTATATGTCCGGATGAAAGGTGAAGTCTGTAGACAAAGGAAAGAACTTACATTACATTCAAAAGCATTATCTAATTTTTAATAACAACAGCTTGGGGAATTATTTTAGAGCATTTTGTTTCCTCAAAGGTTTAAACCATCACATGATTTACAAAAAACGCATTCACCAGAATTTATAGCACTGACTCTTTACCTTGGTTGGACATTTCAGGGTAATGTCTGCCGTAAAATTCTGAGTGAAAGTCTTATTGCCCAGAGGTTCCAGCTGGGAAAACAAGAGTCAGAGTGACAGCTGAGTACTATTCAGTACTTTTTATATAGATACGCTGTTGCATTAAATGTAATTTCCTAACAAAAGCACTTTATCATCACATCATGGAGCTAGGTACTCTTATATCACAGCTGTTTTGTGATTTGTTAATGTTGTTTTCTTCTAATCAGTTTACTGCAAGCTAGCCATAATACTAGCTGTCTGACGCTAACATGTTGCTATAATACAACATTCTAGCTAAGCCTTAATTTACAGTTGAGCCAGCTGAAGGTATTTTACTCTTTACTGATACTCTTGTGTACTCTGCATATGTTCCCCACATTAACTACTGTGTTGTTCTTCTTATGGAGACTTAAATGTTGATACTTTAGTTTTTTCCATGTTAACTAATTTGACAGTTATGCCGCATTCGTGTCATATGGGATGGATGGTAAAGAAGAAAAATATTCTCGTGTTAATTACTTGTGAGCGTACATGTATGTATGTACGACAGAATCAAACTCCTGTTTTTATTGGAAATCAGTTGTGACTGCACATTAAAAAAAGTAATCTTGAACTTAAGCGTCCACTAATATTTCCACGATGCAGACCAATATCCCCTGGGAGATAGAACTGACTGACAATACATTAAGTTAAATGCATCCACAAAAATGAAATATGCACAAAAATACTGTTATAGCTTCTTCTCATTTGTCAGATACTTACCATGTTGTTCCAGAGGGAGCGAGCCATCTGTGTCTGGGCCTTCTGGCTGAGATGGAAGCAGTCAGCACTGAAGAAGGAGCGATCAGCACGGCCATCCTGTGGAAAAGTTTACGGTAAATGTATAAACCTTATAAATATTATATCATTATTATTATTATTATTATTATTATTATTATTAACTATATTAATTATTTTATATGCAGTATGCTAACACACTGCAAAACAGTATATACCGTTGCAGAGAGACTGACACGATGCTGGAGATAAAACTGTGGTTATATATAGGATCAAACCATAATGTCTGTAGTCCACATGTGAGAGACAGCTTCGTTACTCACTGGCAGTCTGGGGACGACGATTTCTCTGAAGAAAGGCTGGATGACCACGGTGAAATCTGAGCGAGTGTCATACCGTCTTGACTCCACAACATCATGCAGTAACAGCTTAAAGAGGGAAAGAGGAGGTGTCAGTGCCTGAGGATGAACTGGACTATTAACTTTACTTTGATCATAGTAAGGTTTCTTCGGTCTTTGCTACCTGATAGCTTCTGTTGAGGTCCTCCAGCATTTCAAGAGCTTTAGAATTGGCCTTCGGCAAGATGACGCAAGGACACAGAATACTGGATAAGGAGAGATAACAAGCTGTTTGTGATTATTTATCAAATGATTATCGGGGGAAGATAGAGTCATGATGGGTTGCTGTGCAGTAATAAAAACATTTCTCACTGAGATATTCTCAATATCTCACTGAGACAGGAAGTAAAGTGATACTCACTTTACCAGCCATGTTGGGCATTTAAGTGAAGCGTCCAGGTGCATTTCTCTCAGTGGGGTTATATGGAGAGGCTCCACTAAGTTCACCAGAGCCCGAGGCACCTGACAGAGACGAGATCAATAGATGGTAACAAACGATCAACCAGACCAACATATACCTGGATATGAAGCAGCATGTTGATTTTACCTCTTTGTGTAGATAATCCAGGCTGTCACGAACATTACGAACATAATTCTCTACAGAGTAGAGCAGCTGTAAAGAAAAGGAAAACATTTGAAGGTCTTGTCTTTAAAGTGAGCCGTACGGTCCCTCCAGGAAATGATTATTATTCCACGTTAGTACTCACAGAGTTGTAGCAGTGGTCACAGATGTCATTTCCACCAATAAAAACTGTGATTATCTTCCAATCTGATTCAAAATTGATTTTCTGTACAAGAAAGAAGAACATGAGGGAAAGTGAGTCTATGTAATATTTGATAAAACATGGGCAAGCGGTGCATTTATTTTCTATCAGCACTCTGCACACTATGAGAAAGTCTTCTAGATTTGCCAAATTTGGACAAACTAATGGAAACTTCTTCACTCGTGTTATGGTCCAAAGCATGATGTAACATATGCAAGTGCAAGAGGATTTTATATGTGATGCTGGCACATTTTAAAATAGGTTTAAATTTCAACTTATAAACTTACAGGGTCATTCTTCATCCTTGCCACCAGAGTTCGCACCTGTGACGGTATGTCCCTTAAAACAAAATAAAATATAATATCGAAATGAAATGGTAAAGATTTTCCTCAGGCAGTTAACACATGTACTTGAAGACATATTTATCCATCTGTTAGCTTTTATAGTAACTGATTCACCAAGAATTTAATTTTGACCACTTGTTTTAAAAACAATAAAAACTATTTTAAATCAACACAAAAGTGTTTTTTTGCATATTTTAAAATAATTTTATATGTTTTTATTTTTTTGTATGTTAACTATAAAATTGCAGATATTTGTAAATGTTAAAAGTCAGAAATGTGTTGTCTCTTGTAATTAAGTGTTGAAAAAGATTAAATAGTATGATTCCATTTCAACACAGATTGTAAGGTGTTTTCTTTTATTCATTTAATAATTTCAGCTGTACTTAATAGTACAAGTTTCTAAGCAGGTATCCTGTGCTTACAAACTGGGGGAAGGCTGCTGAAAAAGCCTCTGGCAGGACTCACTTGCTCTTAGCTCCAGCCACTGCCTGGTTGAGGAAAGCCTCAGGACTCTGCTGCTTGCCCATGCCAACAGAGTAGCCCGTCAGGTTTTGGTTAAAATATTTTAGGATGTCTGTTATAAGAAAGGAATAGTAAAATATTACAAAGTAAAAAAAACATGATCGGTGGCAATACCCATCCCAAAGCAAGGAAAACAGACTTTAACATGTAATTAGAATCATAAATAAGTTATCAGGAAGACTGACTGGGAAGCGTGGTGACAGTCGTGAGGTTCTCATCTCCACCGACGCTGCATAAAAAAACACATAATACAGACTTAAAATGATGATATAACTCTCCAGCTAAAGACTCGGATGGTCATACAGAAGAACCACATTTCTACCAACACATATAACATAAGCATTGTGCTAAAAGTCTTGACTTACCTCCAGGACAACCCTCTGTACTGACTTACGACGTCCAGGATGTTGCCGGGGCTGGACGCAATGCCGTTTCCAGCCTGACAGTTAGACCAAGACAGTGTTTTAATAACATGGTGAAACAAGACGTTCTCAATATTTTATAGTATATGAACTTCCCGCCAATATACACTTGTATATCACCCTCTTCTTTTACTGTACTTTGCTTACTGTTATGTAATTAAGACTGACTATTTTCATTATTGATTAATCTGCTGATTATCTTTTCAATTAATCAAATAAAGCTCTGTCTTAATACATCCAAATTGCAGTAACTATTAAATTCAAATTTCATTCTGCAGCATCTGGTCTGGTTCCGAAAGAAACATCAGGTCATTCAGCTAATTCTAATGTTTCTAAACATTTATACATATATCCATATTACATTTTATATTATCATTTTACTATATAGAATATAACATTATCTACACATTTTAGCTACTAATGTACAACAATATTGGCCACAGTCATTGCACCGCATATTTAGAGTTAAAGATTATGGTCCTGCTTTTAGGATCTATTCTTTTTGTTTGATTGTATTATATTTTATATTTTAGATAAGGCTATGTTCTTATCTTTCTCTTTGTTTTTCTATCTACTTAGAAGAATGACAAGATGACTCACTGTCAGAGAGTCTCCCACAGCAGCCACCACTGCGATATCTCCGGGCCTGAGTTCATGGACTGGAAAAATACACAAGACACAAAAGTGAATTCATTGGACAGTAATATAATAATATAGCAATAAAACCAGCTAGAAGTACTAATTGAAAGAAGTATAAAGAAATGATCAATTTCTAATTAACAAACAGAGATTACATTATCAGAAGCAGTGTCATATAAAATAACAGATGATATAAGAGGTAGGCATCAAGAAGTGATAAATATAATGATTAGTGGCAAATGAAGAGAATAAAACAATATAAAGTGTAGTAAATGAGCTTAAGTCAGTACAAAATGAGATGTTTGTTCGTTATGTCAATGTGTGAAGATGTTCAAGTTCAAGTTTAAGTTTTCGTTTATTTATCATATGCAGGTAACACAGGGTAAACATGCAATGAAATGTGCTGGACGAGAATCGGTCAACTCAGCAGAGCAAAAATATAAAATATGAGGTATA
>JAVQJD010001209.1:0-15297 GCA_036023655.1 Nannoperca australis
CTCACATTCAAGAGCAGGCTTAAGACTTTCCTCTTTGATAAAGCCTATAGTAGGGCTGACTCAGGTGACCCCTGAGGCACCCCTTAGTTATGCTGCTATAGGCCTAGGCTGCCGGGAGACTTCCCATGATGCACTGAGCTTCTCTCTCTCCTCTCCCTCTGTAAACACTCATATCCCATTAATGCTTGTTACTAATCCTCTCTCTCTCCCTTCAGGTGCTTCCTGCAGGTGTTTCTGCCTCCACAGACTCTAGATCTGTGGCTGCAGCTGCTGCCCCCGTGTTCCTGCTGTTACTGTTACTCCTGTCATTATTAGCTATTATTGTACTGTTATTAGTATTATTTTTCTTAATATTAACATCAATACCATCACAACATCTATTACTTAACATCTCTTTGTAGATGCCATCATCCTGCTCTCTCTCCCTTTAGAAAGCTGCTGTCCAACATTGAATGTGCTTCGTGTCAGGGTTCATAAAGGTTCACTCTCTCTGATGATGAAATCACAATCTATTTATACTTGCTGCTGATATCTGTAACATTTTAATGACACTGACAAGATTTACATCAGTGCCAACATGAAATTAATATTGAGCTGGATAAGCATCAGAAATGGGCTTTTATCCATTTCCAGGGTCAGGAAGAAAAATGAATACTAGCAGATGAACCGATATTCTTGTGTAAAATCATCATCCTGGTATTATTGCACATTTAAAAACAGTCAATTAGCCAGCAAACACATTTAACAGTGCTGACCTTGTGCTTAGAAACTGTACTTACAAAGTTGAGTGTCATAAGCGATCACCTAAATGCCTAAAGACTGGCGTGCAACAGAAGCCGATCCGATCATGCTCAGGAGAACTCTTTCTCTTCAATTCATGTCGCCAAAACCACGGAGCAGACTGTGGACCATGGGGAGCACCCCAGCGGAGGGAAGACACGCCTGCTGCAGTTTCAACACATCACAGAGGATCTGACGTGCACAGCACAAACTGAAGCCTCGGTGAGAAAGACAAGGCAGCACATTTATTTATTGTCGCATTTTTCTATATGTTAAAAATCTCTGTGGGCATTGCCATATTTCATTTCACTGCACATCCTACATGTGCATGTGAGGTCTCCCTTGAATCTTGATACTCTTGTATTGCTGAGTTTGCTGTAGACTAACTTGATGTTACCATGGTAACTACAGCTGTTGCGAAGTCAACCCAAATCTTAAGGATTACAACATAATTATACGTTTCTGAATGGCATTTATCTACAGATGTTTCTCTACTTCTGACCTCATACATAATTCAAAAGCTGACATACCCAGAGACACCAAATTACACCAAATAAGCGAAGACTGGGGTCGTCTTCTGAAAACTCCAAATAGGAGAGCATCCAGGGGAGTTTCAGGCACTGCTCCGAAATAATAAACGTTCAGACTGAAGCCAGAACACACGGGTGTGCTCGGAGGGCCAATTTATCAAAAGTATATTGTCCGTGGATGTTGTTTGACTTTACAGTTGAGTGTGGTCCTTTGCATCCTGGGTCTAAAGCTCTGCCTCTGTCTGCTCCCACTTTACCAGAGCTGCTTCATGTTATTATCAGAGCACATATGAGACAGACAGAGACACACAGATGCCACCTGAGGCATGATGAAAGATTCCAGAGAATATTATGCAAAATTATTCACATATGCAAATAAGTTGTGTCTTGCCTGTAATTGCGCGCAACTAAAAACACGGGTACTCCATATGTAATTACATCCAGACAGGGTGTGCTGATGCATCGATGTCTGTGCGTACACACAGTATGTAACCTGCAAATGTCTGTATGAGCATGTGTTGTGTCCGTGCATGTGTAAATGTGTTCACATGTAGGGGTGGAATCAGCTGATTCCAGGGTGCAGTGAATCCAAGCCTTCTGCCTTTGTAACCTAATATATTTCTAAAGGTGTGAAACTATAAAAACATAGAGCTCCTTGAGTCGTGCAATCTTTTAATGCTTTTACACTCCTGATTTGATCAAAACGACCATCTGCTTTGTGGGCAGGCCCACTTTCAGGCACATTCGTACCGGTTGCTTTTACCATGTAGAAATATGTTAGATAGCCAGTTTCTCCGGTTCTGGCAGGTTTCCTGAGTAACAGACATATTTTTTAACTGCAACACCCTGAAATTACTTAGCAAAGTCCCATATAATCCAGATGACTCCTGAACACTTCTTGGGAGAAGCTCGAGAAACACAAAATAGAGATGACACAGTAAAATAGAAGAATCTTAGAATCTTATGGTACCCACCGATATGCCTGGGTAGATACCGAGTACTGAAGAAGACCACAGACCTGCGGCTTTATGAGACTGTACTTCGGCTCAGCCGTGCTTGAGCTTAATGCTAACATGCTGATGTTTAGCAGGCATAACGTTTAGTTCATCATCTTAGTTAAGCTTATTAGCATGCCAACACTTCCTAGTTAGCACTAAACGAAAGTGCAGTTGAGGGTGACGGGAGTGAGTTTTGCAGGTATTTGGTCAAGAACCAAAGTATTGATGCTGCTAGATGAAACATCTGGGGCTCACCACAATCAGCAGGGAACGTTTCACAGCAATCCTTAAAAAACCTGCCACCATACTTCACTCAGAAACAAAAAGGTGTTTGCAAAGCTGGCAAATTCTACAAGAAGACACGTCCGGGTACATTCAAACTTCCTGATTTACCAGTCCTGCAAGATTTTTCAAACTGATACAAAGTGACTTGGGGTCTGGTACAAAAAGATTTACAGTGCTTTCTAAATAACTTTAGGCTACTCATTAAAAGCTGAAAAGTTACTTAGCAAACCTCCAGAGAATGCAGATGCCATGTATCTAGCTGATGCCAGCATCAGGAAACACAAACGCAGGGAGGAACCAGTTAAACTGTAAAACAGATGCATTTATTTTCCTCTAAAACTACCTTTTTTTGTATTTTTTAGACTGACTGGATATAAAGTCTGGCTGCTTGTCGGACATGTCAAACACTGATGATCACAGCCAATTATCGCAGAGTTGTGTAGCGGGTAATAGTCGAGTGCTGTGGTGAGAAGTACAGAGCTACTGTTTCTATGGTGACTGTGGTGAAGTGTTGGGTCACTGTAAATAACATTAGAAAGAGTGGCGTCCATATGAAACGTGCCCTGAGATCTGTGATGGTTTGGTGCTACATGAATACAGTTGAAACATGAGCAGCGGTTCTGGGCTGTTGTTAGTTGCTTCCTTTTCTTCTTCCAGCCTCTGATCAGGGATGGAGGCCACACCGTGTGACCAGCTCCTCAGGACCCTCCTTTACCAGCCATGCTTCATAACACTGCAATTTATTCTGCCACTGAAAGTCATTGTTGACCCTGGATGTGACATTATCTGATTTTATCTCGTTTCCCTAATGTGCCCCTTCAATCACCGTGCATTATCAAGAGACAATGCATGCAAACTGCTGCCAGAATGAATGCTCTGAAATTAGGTTAGGTTATCATCATAATCCACCATGCAGAGATATTGCAGACTGCGTGTGGTGCTCTGTTAGTGTGTATTATCTGTGCCATATTAGATTAGATTAGATTATATTCTTATAAAATAAGAAATTATTTTGGTATTAGTTTCATGAATTAAATTAATAACTAACGTAATTGCCTGGTGAGTGGAAAAAAGTCACTGTTGTTATCTGCAGGGGGTTCATATCTATCCTCATACCTCAAATGTTTTAATTAATGAGCATGGAAGTGCTTTTGCAGGTTTCCTCACATTTACTACAATATTATGTTTTAAACTTCTAAAGGGAGCCACTGGCGTCCATTTTTCTACAGTATATATTGTAGTAATGCAGAGGTTTCTATATATGTTTACATTTTTAAGATTTAAATTAATCTTACACCAAACAGTGAAACATTGACAACAACAGAAGCAGACATTATTTTCACCGTGATTGATTAAGCCATTCCAAACAAGCTTCAGGTTTCTGCACATTGATTTTCACACTAAAATAAAGTTGGAGCCCACAAATAAGGACACCCAGGTCCGGTCCATGTCATTTTTTTCTGGAAGTTTGCAGGTTTACATGAAGTGAGTTTATATTAAATTCAGATTCTGACATTATTTGAATAAATATGTTAAAATTCAGTCACAGTGTGTCACAACCCGTCCTGGACTTTAGTCCCTTCCTGTTTTATTTTGAAAGGTCTCTGGTTTTGTTCACTTCTGTGTACTTTTAGTTTCCAGTTTATTTGTACCCACCTGTGTCTCATTATCACCTGTGCTCCTCTGCCAACCAAGGCTCACTGCTGTATTTATCCCAGTCCCTCCCGTGAGCGTTGGGCCAGTTTGTCCTGCTGTTACTGTGCCTGCGTTCTTTGTATTGATCTCCTAGTGGATTACCTTTGCTTAGTTTTTTCTCCCTGTTGGTTCTGGTCTCCTTTTTGGACTTCTGTATCAGCTGTTTTGGACTGTGCCTAAACTCCCAAGTGAAGTGCTGACTTTTTACCAGCATCCCTGTCTCCCGTGTGTCTTACTGCACTACCTGGTCCTTACACAGTGTGGTATGGCAACATATCCGTCCTTGTTAGAAAGAATGGTAGGCCCAGCATCTGCGATCATTGGCTCCTCCATACATGCCAACTGTACTCAGATGCAGGGCGCAGGAGGTGATCGCTGAGTCTTAAGTGCTGGACATCTCGCCTCAGGAGCAGTACATATCCTGAGGCTGTTCGATACTTGAATTCTAATGCACACACATGCAGTAGAGGAAGCATTAAACGTACACGCACTTTAAAAAGTAGACAGCAGCAAAATCCTATCGTTGACATGGCAACAACGTGTCTTATCTCATTTCATATTTTCCACCAGAACTGCAAACATGGCAGTATAAAGAAACAACATTCAGATGACAAGGAGATAAAACTCACCGAAAATACATTTGAACAGTAAATCATTTCCAATGTGAAAAATACATGTTTTAGACACTTGACAGAGTTTGGTTGGTGCTTATTCAAAAATCAAAAACAAATAAATAATAATAATAATAACCTCCGTTCATACTACGCCTGGAAATTCATGTCACATGACCATTCACGTGCACGTGCACTGAGGTTTCTCTGCTCGGTCCGACGACCAGGTGGAACTGTTACAGAAAGGAAGTGTTGTGATTCATTCCTCATGATGAATTACCTGCTGCCATTTCTTTAGTTTTTTCAGAAAAGTGTGACGTGATGGAGCCGTCGTGGCTGATAAGACCCAATCAGAAAGCGAGTGTGTGCGTCTGCGTCATCGTTTTAACACCTCAGGAAAAGGAAGTCCTGGAGGTTTCAAACTAACACATATTAGTGTGGATGTCGCCTAAACCTCCTGCCTGAACGGATTAGTTGCATTGTTGTTTTGTTACAAAGAATGCCACTTTACACCTTCATATATCAAATAAATGCATTTAGTAAATTGACTAAATGGAACTAAAAGGGTTAATCACAGAGTTAATAATCACAGAAGGTTTGAGGAAACTCATTTGGGAAGTTTTACACAGAGCGTCTCCTCTGCATTGGACGAGTGTTGTGTTCAGAATGAATGCGGGTAGATGGGAAAAAGAATATATTTACTGATGAGTATCAGCTAGCTAATTAACTCACGAGTGATACAAATATTGTTCCACACTTGATTTAATTTGTGTGGTTCAAAAGTACATCAAGCCACTTAGACTGTTCATTTCTCCAGTGCTAATGGAAATTCATCCACATTAATCTCCAGTATTAGAGACAGAAATCTGTTTACCTTGATCAATTCATTTTGTGATCTGCTGGATGCTTCTCATCTTTACTCTGGTTATTTGTTGGCTCTGATTACTGGGAAACGTCCCATTCTTTCCACTGCAGAGCTATAGTTTACTGGCAGGGGTTATGGGATATTGCCAGTATTTTAGGGATTACATATTTTTTTCTCTGCTGTGGGACTTATTATCTTAACTCGTCTTATCACAAACCCTTTTGGGTAGAGGAAGAGAAAAGAAAACTCCCCATATGAAGCACATTTTCATCTGGATATTTCCCTTTGGTGGAAGTTAACGGATTACTATGGTAACCATCCATGAATTCTTAATGTGCTCTAAATCTGTGAAAGTCTCTTATTGAATCTTTAATCAAATTTTAATTAATCTACTCAGTGGACTCCCTAATTAACACGCAGAAAGTGTGTTTGCAGATCTTTGTCTTCAACAGTGTTTTTAGGCCAATGCAATTTCACTGAACTGTAATCACATTACATTGTCTGAGCAGAAAAGTACAACTGCTGCATCATGTTATTCACTCTCTGTTCCATCAGGAATTAAGGATTTCACCACAGGACAATACACACTGTATGCACTCCTGCTTGTTAGTGTTCATCATTATTCATTTCACTGTAAACATTATTTACACATGATTGCATTTGGGGGGGAATACAGCCCACTGTTTGCCGTTTGCTATTACCATCCTCATTTATTCTAAATCTAACAAATGTAGTTAACGCAATTATATAATTATCAATTAAGAAATCTTTTTGTATAAATGTGGAGAACATTTGTTTTCAGAAGATCCTCGTGTCTAAACAGGAAAAGAGTGGAGGTGTTAGTGACTTCTGTCCTGCACCACATGTGAACCTAAACGGTTTCATATTTCTTCATCAAATTCAAAGTGTTTGGTTAAGGGTAGGGGGAGTTTCACTTCATTCTCACAAGGAACAAAGTGCCAGAGATGATCCAATCCAATCTGGGTAGAAACACATCCACATTTTTAGCATCTGGCAACAGTTAAAGGTTAGCATTTTGGCTACCACTGGCATGTTTAAAGGGATGGCTATTTAATGGAATCAGGCCCACTGTGGTTCATGGGAGAGCACATGCACACACATACAGACCATGTCCCTGTCAGCTTGTAGAGCCCTCTTTACAACATACATGATACCATCAACAGAGCTGATTCCTCCCTCTGCTGTACATGCCTGGATCCTCCAACACACACATCACGGAGTGGTGATAATTACTTCAGTCCAACAAAGACAAAGACTTCGTTCCTTTCACTCCTCATTTCTTTTTTCTTCTTCTTCTTCCAATTAACATAATTGGCAGGGCCCGTCTACACCGTGATGAGTCCTCGCAGTTGACTGTGGAAAAGTCACACAGTTGCCGTGAAGGCAGCGCTCTGCCAAAATGTCACCCTGTCAGAGCTGTCACAGAGGATCCGTGTGAGAGAGACGACTGCTGCACAGTTTTTCTGCCTTTAAATGGAAATTTAACACTGATTTAACATTTGAAAAAGTCCACAAACCTCTGCATGGACATCTCTGTCCAGGCTTGCCTTAAGTACTATTTGCACAGCTCTCTATGTGAGGACCTTAGAGAATTATTTCATTTCAAATAATTTATTATCCCCCAACCTCTAGGTTTCCTAATATGCACAGTATAATTCAATTGGGGTCCATCAAAATGACAAAAAGAAGACATCCACAAAAAGCCCTGAGTTACAGACTTCGATAAAAATGGGATTTAATTTGCTCTGAATTTTCACTTTCCAATCTGCAGACATCCCATTCACACTGAACTGAAATGCCCACAGTTGTTTAGAAGTGCAGGGTGTCTCCGGGTCATACTGTACGGACTCAGTATTAAGACAAATGGGTTTATAGACCCAATCTAAAAAGTACGTGACAAATCAATTTGTGCATATATGGTATTTGAAAAAGCCTCCTCTGAATTGTTAAATATCTCTTATCTCATGAGGACACCGAACAGGTTTTTGGTTAACTGTCCACTTTGTTTGTGTAAATCTAAAAGAGGCGAAAGGGCTCATTGTGTGACTACTTACACTAAAAGCAATGACAACATGTCAAATCATTTTCTGTGATCACAAAGAACATTGCTGAGCAACTTACAGAAGCAGAAAAGCAAAACTGGCTGACAACTGGGTTGTGATCGTCACTACAAGCAACATCTTTAATGTCACAATGTTGATTATGGCAACTTTAAATATCAGTGCAGCAACCACTGTGGAAGAAATGTGGAAGTTTAGGTCGGGTGTCGAATGTCCCATTCAGCTATTTGAAATGATTCTAACCCTTTGCTTTTTTGTTTTGAAAAATAATGGCCATCTTTATTCGTGTGTGTAGTTAGACTGGAGGAACTTTACTAAAATGTTCACTGAATAGCATCATTAATGTTGCTCATGCTATGATGATGGCCTTATTATTTAAAACCCTTTATTTATTTCCTTGGGTTTGTGTTTGTGTTCAAACAAGGTGACACACGTGTCATTTTTATATATCATTCATATTTATCTGCTCTTTTTCGTGGTAAATGTGACTTGAAATCTACGTGTAGACAGAGTCGACGCTACAAAAGCACGTCAGCTGAGAGAAGTAAGCCGTAGCCCAACTTTGTATGATCATCATCCAGTCTCACAATCACATTTCCATGCGTGTCCCTGCGATTGTGACTGGGTTTACAGTCGTCTACTTGGCAAATGTACAAAGGATGATAAGTTGCTTAGAGCCATGCAAAGCCTCCCAATTCCCAAATATTTCTTTTGAAAAGGAGGTTTTGGGAATGCAGCGATGCATCGGAGTGAGATGCTGTAATCTGAGAAAAATGGATACAATAGATCAACCAAACCTTTTATTGTAGGACTTTAACTCTAATTGATTATGTTTAATTACTTGCACAAAAGGCTCATCATTTCCTGTCTTTACTCATTTTCACTGAAAGTTATCCTAAACTTTGAATTGACCAAGACTGATCACAAGCTGTATTACTGAGTTCAAGAAGTAGCTCCGTCTTACACAACACCGTGAGCAGGATTTCAATAACAGGGTCCTGTGCCTCAAAGACTGAGCGGAGGGTCGTCAACGGTCAAAAGCACCTGACCCCTAAAGGACTTGACTGTGTGCACCCTGTCCTCAATAATGAATGTGAACACACTCCTGTTACACTCTTGTCACTGTGAACAAAGCAGTAAAAGCAACATCTGATGTCTCCTTGTTAAAACCTTCACAGTGTGTTAGCATCGTAGCACACGTGTTGTTTCTACTCGCTTACTACAATAACTATAACTAACTATAACAAACTGACACCCACGGATCAAGATGGAGATGTTAGATATTAACCACTACTTGGATCCAAGGCTATTTTTCTTTACCACATTACTGAGGTATGATCAGCAACTTAGGAAATCACTCATCACTGCAGCAGCAATGTGTTTATATTATCAGTCTAACAGCATTTTCCCAATTCTGCATAATGCAATAAATATTATACATTTATTCATTAAATGGAGAGCAAGATTTAGTTTAGTACTTTATTAATTAGTCATGTGTTGTCTGTTTTTAGACCTCCTGGTGTCATTTTTAGGTAAAGTATAAAGTTTGTAAGACCATGCTAATTGAAAAACTCACATTAGTATTTAAATCACATTTCCTTGTAGCTTAACTCAACAGGGAACCCATAAAACATACTTTACACATGGAAACTACAGATGTGACACCTGACTGCTGCCTTAGTTTACATGGTGATTTATTGAACTTTATGAAAGTTTAGTGGTTTAGTGATTTTTTACTTTCAGTCTGGAAAAGATGTTTCCAGTTCTGGATTCTTCTCAATGTCTGTCGTTGTTACTGAACAAACCTTTGCCATTCGGACATTTGTATTATTATTTAACAGCCATTTTACACCACACAGAGAGTAAAACATCTGGGTAGAAGCTGAGTTCTACTGTAGTTCTTCCGCAGCTGTTTGGGAATACTCGCTGCAGAGTTAATAGCCCGCTTTCAAACACGCTCCAGGAAGTCGTTCCTCATGCGGTTTCCCATAAACAGCATTTTGCATGCATTACAGAACCGAGCCGAGGCAATGTAATCAAGAACGTTAAAGATGCCGAAATGTATTTTTTTAATACCAACATTAAAGCTCCCTTCAAAGTACAGAGTGTTTCCTGAGATGTAAACAAACCCCCAGCCTCTGAACAAATTGAAAGGAAATAGTTTTGGGGAAAGAAACTGTTGTAAATCATGTTTTTGCAGTTTGCTGGGGCTTTTATTCCCTGAATATCTGTGCACTTAGGATGCCTAATGTGGAGATATTTCACAGAAAACCTTCTAGTGTATTAATCAGCATGAAGTTCTGGCGGTGATACAGTGTGAACTCATGGAAATATGTGGAAATGCAGATGAAGAGACAGATTCCAAACACATGTTCGAGGACATTGTAATGTGTATTATAATGAATGCAGGAAACGACCACGAAATACAAAACCTTTGTAATTACGTAATAATTAAAGAAATGATGTAACACTTCCCATGAGCCGGTCCTCCGCTGGTACACTGTGAACCATACCAACTGAATACATCCAATCCCATGCTATCTGTTGGGAGTGTGAGTGTGTGTGATCTACTATGCAGAAGATGACGTTCACACTAAATGTGTTTGTGTGTGTTTACAAGTGTTACAAGCGCTATGCGGTGGCCCACAGACGGGGTACTTCCCACTGTGTGTGTGTTTGAGAAACGAGTGTTAAGCACTGCTTGTACAATGTTCTGCCCACAGTGTGTGTGTGATGATTGTTTCTGACCACTCACAGTGTTGCCATGTATTTATTACATCCTTAAAAGGATGCTGTCACACTGTGCAGGGAGGTGATGTACGGTATGTAACAATAGAATTACATGTAATGAGCTCTCCGAGGCACTTTAACACATCCTGCAGCAGGAGGCGTGGTCATTGATCATTTCAGTATTCAAAATCTAATAAGATATCCAAGGAACACTGACATTTGGGAAATATTTGTTTGCTGTCTAACCCACAGTGAGACGAGCAGATCAATATATATATGTCCTCTCTGTGAGCCTGGTGCAGAGATAGGTCGTCAAGCCTCTTTCCTAAAAATGTCAGAGTGTCTGAACAGAGGAAAAGTTTGGTTATGTTCCCATTCAGTCACACCCACAGACTGAATAAATACAGATGGACGACGTGACAGCGCCACAAAAGTGAAGCCAGAACATCTGGAACGCCCCCTGGTGGCTGGCTGCAGTGTAGGTCATAAGCCCCGCCCCCTCCATGTTAGCAGATAGGACATGGACCAAACTGAAAAATCAAAGTACACGTCAAATAAAATGTTCCCAAAGATGGTTTCTGTCAGATGTCATGATTGACTGTGAGTGTGCTGTGATAGGTTCAGGTGGCTGTGTAGGCGGGAAGAGTCCGATGGGACGTCTCTGTGTGTCCGTCACTACAAACAACACCTTTCACATTACACATATTCGCTTGATCGATTGTTTCCATAAAAATATTGATTAGTGCAGCTTTAAGGCAATCAGATAATGTAACAACGTCGCTATGTTGTAGAAATTCTAAATAGACTTCCCACACTGGCTTAAAATGCATTAATATGTAATGCAAATATTGTTTGCATTTGTTTTATGAACATGCTGCTTTTGGGCAACAGTTGTGAAACTCTTTGGTATAGATTCAAAGAAAAAGCACCATAAAACCACAGATAAATGACTAATAATTACAATAAACCGTACCGGACTCCACATAAACCTACCTGTCATGATGTGTTAGTCATGTCTCAGGGAAAGCATCCCTTTTCAATCAGTGACTCCAATTACAATAAATAATAATGAAGGATATTTTATACTTTGCATGTGAAAAACCTCACATTCTTCTCATAAAAAGCTGGGCATGAATCCTCCATCAGACCTATTTGTACTATAACAATGTTGCCAAGATGACAGCAATTTACACCTCTGAAAAATGGAGGCTCCGCATGTTCACACAAACAATCAAAACCCAATCAGTTGAATTTCCAGTGCTGCAAATTAAGCGTGAATGGGAAATTATACCATTGCCATGCAGAACATGCCAGTAATCACTTACATTGAGAAGAAAACCCCAAATCAGTAACAAAAGGCCTTCAGACAGTCTGTGTGCTGATAAGGTGTGAGAGTGTCATCACTGCAACATTATGATTAACTGAGATCTGCACTGGTACTGTAATAAACAGTGTGTGTGTCTGTGTGTGTGTGTGTACATGTTTAAAATGGAACTTCAGTGCCATACACAGCACCACCATTATGGACAAATGCTTTGCTTTCTTTCTTTCTTCCTCTCCCCCAGTCCAGCCCTCCCAGTTGTGATGTTCACAGTCGGTACGAGCTCAGCCTGGGAATTGGAACGGCGCACTTGCAGCAACAAGAAGTAAATAAAAGGAAGTACCCCAGTTAAAGCCCAGTGATGAAAGAGGCAGAAAGTAGGGAGAAGGATAGAAAGAGAGTGAATCAGAGGGTTAAAAGGGAGCGAGACACAAGTGAGGAACAAAGGCACAATGAGACCAAACACAAGAGGAGAGGAAGACACACAGGAGACAAAGAGCCCTCTGTGTGTGTCCACCGCTGGTTGGGTCCCACCTCGAGACGACAGCAGCGTTCAAACATTCATCGTTACGGGGAGACCAAGTGACATGGTGATTCTGCAAGAGAACAGGAGTTCCCTCCACAGCATCCAGATGTCGCCTTCATATTTTATCGTTGTTTTTTATCTTTAATATTTTTTCTGTGCACTTACTCAGTCAGCCTCATTAATAGATCCGACTGCGGCGTGTGTAATCTCTGTGCCAGACATTTGATCTGTTCTGGCTCTGGGCATCGGGGGGGCTTTAGCAGCTATTGTTTTTCCTCTTTCATGATGGCCTGCGCTTTAGATCAGCCTCCGCCGACCTCATTATTTTATCACAGAGGGGGATTGGAGGCGAGCCTGTGTTGCCTGTTTTTCACTTTATTACCTCACTTTTCTGTGGCACAGGCCGACTTATTCAAAAGTTGGAGTATCTTAGTTTCGGGGGTCTGCATGCCTAGAAAAACGGACTTGTGGTTATGCAAGGTCCTATTTAAGATTCACACAACCAAGAGCAGCATTAATAAAGGAGGCTTAGAAATGTCACAGGCTTTTAGTGACGCAAGTCATTATTTGATCTCTTTGCTTTTGTTTCGTTATTTATTACCACACGATATCACAGCTTCAGCTAGAGTCTCTACTGTCAGCTCTTAGTCATCAGTATAATACTCGATAGCCACTATTACTGCTGCAGAACACCATGGCTATATAAATCCGTGTTACACGCATTCACCTACTGTACTTGTGCTGCAGGTCCACCTGCACAATGCTACACCAGTCTAATACAGTCAAATTCATACGTTCGATTAAAGTTGCTCCCAGTAGTTTAGAGATCTGTGTTACGATGCAGGTGAATCGCTTCATGTGTTGTGGCTGAAACAAACAACAGAAGGAGTGCAGAGCACGGCCCTGATGTGAGGACATCTTGGAACATGTAGGCTGTGCCACTGTGCCATTGCATGTATAGACTGGTTTTATGGTCTGATGTTATTCTTGTGTCCTTTGCTGTATTTTGGAGGACCGCTTTTTAGAGTTTATTGTGTTTTAACGCCCCGTGATTGGAACATCTCCTGTGCAGAGTAGCATACGTGCCTTAAGTTGTTAAAAGCAGCACCAAAAAGGCGTAGCAGTAATTAATAAGCGTCAAAGGGCTCCATTTACATGATACTTGAACTCAGTATCAGTATTAATACTCAGTAGCATCATTTAACTTGCATCAAATTCACTTTGAAAATGACAATCAACTAATGATTCAGTCTCAGTCTGGAGGTTGAAGCCCTTGACACGTAAACAGTGTTTGTATAATACTTTATGCACACAAACCACATAATCAACTTCTTTATGAATTAAAGGTTCATTTAACTGCTAAATACACACTGAGCTAATGCCTTTAAAACTAAAACAAATGAAGGAATAAGTGCAACAATGAGAAATGAATACAGCGATAGACAACTAATGAATGAATGAGGACCACCATAAACCATAAAGAGCTGCTCTGGAGGGCAGTGGGTGGTCAGGTCGTGCAGAGCTTCCTGGAGTCATTGTGGCAACAGAAGAGTCATTCTGTTATTTTTAATTGCATTAAACCAAAAAATGTGAATGCTAGCAGAAGTGGTGTGCCCTGGTAGCCCTGCTAGTAAAGCGTCTACCACATCAAGAGCTGAGTCCTTACCAATTACCATTCTTATCATTCCGTAATAATAATGAATACTAGCAGAAGAGCTATGTAAGCGTGTCCTCTGTGCAAGATGGCAGCACTTGACATCTCCCACTTGTGACGGTGGAGCTGCAGGATTTGGCCAGGGAGTCTAACCATATGTCTCTGCCAGCATGAGGCCTCCATCCTGGCCACATGAGAGCTGCTTCAACCACTGCCAAACCCGGAGTTCACACACGGTGAACATGCTCTGCACCATAAGGGCACTGATTGATTAGTAAGACAGAAGGTGAAGTGTCCTAAAAAGCTAAAATGTCTTCAGTTTTTGCAGTTGCTGCAAATTTGACCCATTCAATTTGTGGTGAAAGTAAAGATAGTTTCATGTTTTGGGAGCATTGATAGATCTATGATGGTGGTAGTCAAAGGTCACAGTGATGATGTAGGGTAGATCCTCTCTACCAACAATAATTCTCGCAGTGGGTGTCGTGGCTCTGAATTAGATTTTAAAACGACAGCATGAAAAACGTTCACGTCTGGCAGGTCTGAGTGTTTGATGGAAGCACGAGGATTTCTTTCAGTGAGCTGTTGTCCCCGAGGACATAAAACTAGATTCCTCGCTGCAGCCTATGGCTCAAAACATCAAAACAGAATGAGACTCTAAAGCTAGACGACCAAGATGCAACATCTATTCTGAAGATATTAGCACATTCCCATATTGATTAGTCAAACTTCTGCTCAGTCTCTCCTGTAAACAGCTGCTCAGAGTGTTCCCTGCTGTTTTGTTGTGTACATTTTCATTACTAATTCTGACTGATAATGGGAATCAATCACTCTTTGATCTGCTTCAAACAGACCGATATGAAAATGAATGTAGTAGCATGGTGCTTTGCTTAGGAAGCAGTGTCAAAAAGCCATGATTTCACCTGTGATAGACGTGAGCGTACTTTTATGTTTCTGTTGGCTTTAAAAGAAGTAACGCAACAATTTCATCTGCATCCACCTGAGATTACACGTATACACCACTGCAGCAAAGTGACGTCTTTCATAATATATATCTATATATATTTATATAAGAAAATAATTAGCAACAAGAATAATGAACTGCAGTGTAGTGGACCAGATTCTCTGCCCACTAAGGTCAAACTGGAGGTGAACACTGGATTTATTGAGTAACTGTGTCCAGGCCACTCTGGCCCTTCTTTCCTCCCAGAACTGACACTGACA